>CANNZV010000264.1:0-13001 GCA_947561585.1 Caprella mutica
TAACCTATTTGTCAACCATTTGATTATTTAAGGAGTTTAATGTGGAAGAAATGATTTCAACAAAGAGAAAATAAACAAATTAATAGTATGGAAATTAATAAAAAATGAATTACAAATTAATAAATGAATTGCAAATTTGTAAATTAATTACAAATTTATAAGTTAATTACGAATTAATAAATTAATTACGAATTAATATATTAATTACGAATTAATAAATTAATTTCGAATTAATGAATTAATTACGAATTAATGAATTAATTACGAATTAATGAATTAATTACGAATTAATGAATTAATTACGAATTAATGAATTAATTACGAATTAATTTAATTGCGAATTAACAAATTAATTTAATTGCGAATTAACAAATTAATTTAATTGCGAATTAACAAATTAATTGCAAATTAACAAATTAATTGCAAATTAACAAATCAATTGCAAATTAAAATCCTAATTACATATTAATTAATATATTAATAGCTAATTAATAAATGTATTACAAATTAATCCCTTAATAATTACAAATCAATAAATTAAACACAAATTAATAGATAAATAAAAAATAGATAATGAAATAAACAACAAATAGATAATAAAATAAATAACAAATAGATAATTAAAAAAATATCAAATAGATAATAAAAAAAATAATGTATAGAAACAAATAAATATAGTAAACAAAAGTCAATTAAACATCATCAACTTGAAAATAGCATATTGAAAAAAATAAAAATACAAAAGACCTAACCAAAACAACATAAACCTTTTTGAACTCTTTTTCGAACAGGAATTCTTACGATAGATCAGGCAGTACTACTACCTGATTGGTCTCAAGATTTTATAGGGAGACTAATGTTATAAATTAGAACCATATATTATGCTTTATACTTCATATGGGGATTGCCGTAAGTTTTAGGAACATTCATTGTTGGTGGTGGTACATATACTGGTGATGCGCTGTAGCCGATATGTAAATTGGGAATGATATCAGTGGGAACTATATCATTATAGTAATCATAATCATGGACGACTCCTTTTTTATGTTTCACGAGGTAACCTGAAACAATAGATCAAATTCAATATTAATGATCAACATGATTTTTATAACAAAAAAATCGAATAGAGCATTGACTTACCAATAAGTAATCCGATGAGAACGGGTGCTGCTATTGCCAATAAGCCTCCCAATGCTGTCACAACTGCGGCTGCGATTGTCAATTTAGTGCTGCTAGTCGCAGCTACACACGTATTTGGAATCTGTAGTGCATTGAGTATCTGACTCAAGATAGTGGGATCTATTTCAGTGATGGGATCAGGCTCATTTGGTTGAATTCTCAAACAGGTTAGGAAAGTATCTAGTGTGTCACTCTCTAATGGACCACCGACATTCACAATACTTATCAATCCACTCCTATCTAAAAGGCCATCCCCTTTAACTTGTTGTAAACCTATAAAATCTAAGCACTCATTTAATGTATCGAAATCGGTAACATCCGGACCAGTGGGTGTGGTTTTTGTCTTTAATTTTTCTAAAATTCTGTCTTGAGTTGCTAGATCCAATGTATTACCAGAAACTGGAATTTGACTTATTCCAAGTTCCTGGAGTATTTGATTAAGTGTAGCGATCTCCAATTGACCATTAGCAAGGAGTAACTGATTTAAGATAGTGGTAGTAAGTGTACTGGTGCCGGTAAACGGTGCTAGTCCGTTACTAGTCAGAATTTGGTTCAAGCGAACTGTATTGAATGAATTGCTTTCACTTAAGCATTGTTTCTTTAGCTTCTGACCCAATCCTAGTCCAAAGAAATTTGAACGTCCCACCTGAAAATGAAATTAAAAATAGTTAAATATCTTATAATATTAAATATATAGTATATTTTCAAATTACTCTAAACCCTGCTTACCTCCATTTGTTTCAGAGCAGCAGTCAAATTCTCATCTCGAAATGTTTTTATTCCCGTTTTTTCCAAAATTGAATCTGCTATTTTTTTCTCGGTGAATAAATTTTTCTTTTTGTTATTTAAATTTAGCCGTTTACTGTATACTTCAGTGTCAGCGCTTACATATAGAACTGATGATGAGAGCACAAGCGTGCCGAGCAAAAATAAAACAACCTGCATGATTTCATCGAATCTGGGAGGAAGGGGAGATAATTAGTCTATGCTAATAATTTCCTTAGTGTGTCTATTTATTTATTCATTTATATGGTGTCCGCTTTTACACGACGGGTATTAAACATGAAGAATGTAACTATGATACGCACGTGAATATATTGACTTGATATTGAAATAATTGTTTTTATTCAATTTTTGTGTGTATTTTATCTATAAAATATAGTATCAGTTTATGCAGAAAAATAAATTTCAATTGAGTTAACTGAAATAACGTAATAACGAGTAATAAATTGGTATTGAAGACCCCCGTTTTTTAACGAGCAAATACACTAGTCTATACTAATAATTTCCTTACTGTGTTTATTTATTTATTTATTTGGTGTCCGCTTTTACACAATGGGTATTAAACATGAAGAATGTAACTATGATACGCACGGTAATATTTTGACTTGGTATTTAAATTACACTTTTTTTATTCAATTTTTAATTGTTTTTATCTATGAAAAAGGCATTAGTTTATGCAGGAGAATGAATTTTATTTTAATTCGTTAAAAATAACCTAACAACGGCCAATAACTATCCATTGAAGACCCGTTATTTTTAACGGGCAAATACACTAGTAATCTAATAATCTTCTAAAGTGGTTAATGTTTACTTGAAAATGTTTTCAATATATTTAGTTACAGAAATAGATAATGATATTTAATAAACCTTGCACATAAATTATCCTTTCATCTAATAAATAATTTAAATTAATTCCCATTCCAGAGATGTGATTAATTTAAAATTAAATAAAATAGTACAGAGTTAGATAGGTGTAAACAGTTTTAATAGCTTTAAAATTGACAATAGAAATATTAACAGAAAAATATTTTCAATACATTGCTGTCTATAACATTTTGAAAAGAATATAATAATAAAACCTATTTTTGCAAAGTGTCCAAAATATTCAGATTCTCTTATATCACTCCTATCTGATATTCTTAATTTTAGTGCAAGGTCGTAGTATTGATCTGAAAACCTACAGATCGTTGAAATACACGAGTATGTTAATTCGGATAGGAATTAAAGAAAATAATAATTAATTCTCCTGTCGACATTGCAATATCAGAAATTAAATAATAGTAATGAAGTCTATTAGTCCCAATAGGAGTAATTTGAGTTATATGATATTCTTTGCATTGTCTAAAATAGTAAGTCTGTAAGTGGAACATCATTTTCAGAAATTGTAATCTAATTTTTGAGGTGGCAGCGAACACTACCTTCGAGACAAAATTTTCCTTGTGACTGAGAGTGCAAAAGTTTTGTATTGTATTTATAGCTCAAAAATCATGCATCATCTTCAAACTTTCAGAAATAGCAGGTTCTATGATTACTTAATGAATGCTTAAATTCAACATTATAAATGGAAGTTTCAGAATTTATATCTGATAAGACGCACGTAGATATGTTGTTTTTATATTTGAATATTTAGAGATTTTTCTTTTCATTCGAATTTTCAAATCAACAGAAGCTTAATTCCTACATTCAAAACTACTTTATTATATGTATTATATATATATAGTGTTAATTGTAAATAAATAAACATTGCCCATTAATCAACAAAAGTACAATTCTTTCTTTTTTCGTAATAAAGCATGCGCGGAATTACAATTAAGATAATCCAAATAATTCCTAAATTAACATTAATTTTAATAAACTAAATACTTCTTTATTCATAAAACTTAAACTGTTACATTAAATCTATTTTCAGAATACAGTTAAACTCCTGAATTTTAAAGTATTGGTTTCTTCATAACTCAGAGCCACTGCACAAATCAGCGGCGCTTATAGTAACCATAGAAATTCAGGTGCATTTCATAATTCAGGTCCTTCATTACTCGAGTGCTTCATAACGAAGAACTTCATAAGTCAGAAGTTTTACTGTAATTACATTGAGGGTTTTTTCATTTTTTTTTATCCCCTATCATTTACATAATAAAAATATAACACACCTCATGTGACACTAAATACGAATGTAGAAGTTAAATTTCGGGAAAAATTCAACTTAAGAAAAATCAACCTAATATCAATTTTATTAAAACCATGGCTTTCAAGGCCTCCATATCCATCATAATATTAAAAACATGAAATAAAATGCAATTTGGTACAATAATTCAATAACTTGTCAAATGAAATAGAATTTTTTAAATTATTTATCAATCTTAATCTGTAACATTGCAGCCTAACTAAACATTTTCTAACAATTTTGATTTCATTTTTCTTCACTTTCTTTTCAAAAAATCAAGTTATAAATTCTTTTCCGCCTAGACTGAACCACTTTTGGCCAGACTGATAACATATCTAATTTTCTGTCAATGAACCAAAAGCAGGTACCAAAGAAATTACATGGGAGTGACTTTCTTCAAGCAGTTATTTTTTGTAAAGAAAAATCGCTCCATCTTTGGATGGAGCTTTAAATACATTCGCTTTCTCTGTTTTTCTTAGAATAGTGATTACTTTATCAATTAAGAGTCACTAATTAATCTCTATTTTCTAACAGTAAACTTTGAAAGAAAATTGATAAATTGATGAACCCATAGTACTCTTAATTTTATGAATCTTTAATAATTATTTATTAGTGCGATAAATGGAAAAATATTGTCTTTTAAAGAGAAAAATTTATTGACTTAGCATTTTTGTTTTAACATCCAGTTCCAAATAGTTGGTATACATTTAAATCACCATCGTCACTATTCATCACAGAAACTTCAAATCTTCTCTACTGACCAGATTTGTCTCTAATTCAGTCAAAACTTAACTTCACGTGTTCAGTTCAAGTTAAAAATACCCGAAGTATATATATTTTATGTATTATATTCAATTGCTATTCAATTTTCGTTTTTTAATCTCAGTTCATTTATTTATCAACGATTGTCAGATAAAAATATCATGTTCGTGAAAAAAAAACCCATGTAGGTAGGATAATATTCTGCGAATCAATCCAACCAACGTAGCTCTCCTGTCAAAATATAACTGACAAATGTTTTTTGCTTCCTGTTTAGTGTATCAAATTTGACGCACTTAGAATAATTCATTAGAAATTAACATTTAGATGATAAAGTTCATCGACCTTTTAAAGCTACAGAATCAAATAAATATATCAAATTTACCGTTTTTGGGAAAATCCAAATAGGTAATCACTGAACAATTATTGGACGTCTCTAATTATTTCTGAGTGTAAGCATTTATGCTAATAATAATTGTAATTTCACTGGAAAAAATTATTATCAACTCTATAAGAACTATCAAAAATATTTAATAAAATGAACCTCATCAATAACACCAAAAGCACTATGTTATATTTAAGTTTGGTGCTTGGTAGGTAATGAAACATAAGTCATCTTCATCGTAAACTTAGTTTGTTAACCGTGGGTGATACAGTAAACTGGCTATTTATTCACTAATAATAATATGATGAATCTCTACCAATACATCTCAAATATATTAAAAGAAAATAGAAAAAAAAATTGTTAACTTCAGTTAATTACGTACGTTATTGTTTTCAAAAGAATCTATATATTTTTTTTTCAATCACCTGACATTGTAAATATAAATTATTATTACATTAAAATGATATTTATTTGCTAAATTTCACATTGAATTATGGTTTTTGTAAGATCTAAAGACACGTGGTACTCAAAGTCAACGACTCCTCATCTTTTGGTTGCAAAACTTTCCTCAGTGAAGAATGCATTTAAGAAACTCTTATGTTAAATCAAAATTGGATTATTAGAGTAATTTCTTCATTGTATTGCAATATATTTCAAAGAAGTGAATCATGAAATCAAGTCAAATGTCGACCATTTATAATTTTTCCATTTTCGGCTTTCTCGCTGTATATTCTAATTAATAAATTGAAGCAAAATAAAATGAAACAGTGATATATAGTGATATATATATCATCAATTTGCCATTTGCAACTTCCATTACTTTTTTATATACATTCAAAACTGAATCCATTCTTTTCTCTTTTCGATTTCATTCTTCTTCACTTTCTCTTCAAATTGTCCCTTTCTAATCCAGTTTTCTCTTAAATCAAACAGAGAATCCTTTGACTCTTTGAGATATTACTATAGGCTACAAAAACTGATTATGAATAGTTTCAAAGTTTCAAAATTTGAAATCGGTGAGTTGAGTAATTTAATTGGTGCTTCAAATCTATAAAAAAAATTAAAACCTAATTTAAAACCTAAAAGCCTTTTCGAATAATTTCGACTCAATTTTCTTTTAAAATTGCCTATATTGCAGACAATCAAATATACCGTACATTTGTCCAAACCATACAATAACCAGATTATGTGCACATGCAACGGGTCCACTTCGACCCGTTCTCTCCCAAAATTTAAAAAAAACTGCTAACTGGATAATAACCAATCTTCCCACCAAGTTTCATGCAATATGGTACAACACTTTTTGAGTTATTGAGTTATAAATGACCTTGACCTTGACCTTTAACCGGATTACTTCCAAAATTCTACCAGATAGTTCCTGGACATTGACCAATTGTACCATCAAATTTCAGACAATTCAAAATCTAACAAAGTGGTTCCTGTATATTGATCAATCGTCCCACTAAGTTTCATGCAATATAGTTCAATACTTTTTGAGTTATAAATGACCATGACCTTGACCTTTGACCACGTCGCTCCCAAAAATTCTCCCAGCAGGTCACTGTACATAGACTAATCGTTTCACCAAGTTTCAGGCAATTTGGTTGAACACTTTTTCAGTTAAGCGAATAACAAGATGATAAATAAATAAATAGATAAATAAATAAACGCCGATGAAAATATGACCTTTCCGCATTCTGCGAAGGTAATAGTCATTAAACAAAGTGAAAAAATGAGACCAATTTGAAAATAAATATTTTCTCTTACATTTCATCAATGCTGATGAATTTTTTTTTTTCAAAGCTATGGGTTGGGAGATATCATATAAATATCTATACTTTAAAAAATAGAAATTTATAAATATTTGGAATATATTAATTTTTTCTTTTAACAATTACTAGTTTTTCAACTATATTTTTCATTAAAAACAAAAACCATATATTAATTATAAAATTGAGAAGTTTTGATTTTTTGGTAAATTATCATTATTGAATATCTAGTTCTAATTGTTTTACATTTATACCATGAAATGAAGTACTTCAATCGAAAGTACCTATATTCGATCACCATAATATAATATAAAATTCAATAGTTTAACTTAACAAAGAAATAGTCACAAATAAAATTAGTGAATACTATCGGAGACAAAAAGTAATACATTTGGTTAGTGGTTCTACTAAGAGTTCCTCATTAGTAGTCCTACTTGATGGTCCTCATTATTAGTCATACATGAAGATCCTCATTATTAGCCGTAATTGAAAATCTCCACTATTGGTTTTAATTGATGGTCCTCTTTATGGGTCATACTTGATGATATTCATTATTGGACCTACTTGATGGTCCTCATTTTTCATGATTTAGGTCTCTATAGCAATTGACTTTTATAAAAATACCTTTCACCAAATGTATGGTATTTCCTCACAGCCTTGGTAGCTGATTTGGTCTCAACCGCAAAATTCGGGTTTTCAGCGAAAAAAAGTGGTTGGTCTTACCATCTCTAATCAATAAAAAATATTCTTGATATGGTTAGTTTTCTCTATTTCAATCAAGTAAAGAATAAACATTAAACAATAAATATTATAGCTAAGCATTCATGTCAGTATATTATGTAACGACAAAATCACTTGCAAATATTTCTGACAATATATATAGAATCTACATAGAAAACATTGCTCATAAAATCACTTAGCAATAATTAGAATTTTTCGGATAAACATTACCTGATTCCTATTTTGTTTCTGCACTCCCAGATGGAGTTATAAGTTATCGTCAGTAAACAACTAAAAAGACGAAGAAATGGCGTTAGACACGAACCTTCAACAGAACATTTACTTTAGTGACTGAGGTCTGCAGGACTCTTATAACCTCTTTTACGGGTCCTTTAGACTACCTCACTGGGACGTAAAGAGTCTAATTTATTATTATTCTGATTGATTGGTTTGTTTTGAATGCGAAGAAGCATGTGAGTTATTACGGAGATCAATTTTTATAGTGGTAATTACGATAACATAAACATTTTATATAAACACGAAGAAAACAAAATAGAAGAAAAATAATGTCATTCAATACTCATTGCCTCTCTAATTTGAATTGATTTGCAGGCTCACAATAACAAGTTACTCTTTTCTTGTTATTTATTATTCTATTTTCGTTCTGAGGAATTTGATATAAACTTTGTATAGTATGATATGTCATGTAATGTTTTTTAATTGAAACTTTCACCATATAACTTAATTCATTTAGTCGTAGAAAATGGAAGATTAAACAACTTTTTCACGATATTGTTCTCTTAATTTAATAATTTCTATCACAAAATGATTGAACTGTAATCATTTTCCTTCAATCAGAGTTTTTGTGACATTAGTCATATGAAGAGTTTCAGTAAAGCAAGCTGCTGTAATAATTATTTCTAATCTTCAATTTCGTTTACAAAGGGAGAAATGGTATTACTATTATATTATTACTATAACAGTCAACTAAAGCAAATTAAAACTAAAATCAAATTTTGTTTATTCCTTAAAATAATATTTATAGAAAAAAAGAGCATTGAATGTAAAAGTATTTTTAATGGTGCTAGAACAATTCGTCGCCGGACAATTCGTCCCGGACTGTTCGTCGCCTGGACGATTTGTCACCGGACAATTCGTCGCCGATTTTAAATAAAGGATAAACAATTTATAATATTATCACAGTTTATTGAAAATTACAAATAATACTAGTATATATAAAATCAATTTGTTATTATAATTTTATTTTTACTGGGCTGGTCCTAATCGCAACTATAAAATTAATTAAATTTAAAAAAGAGATTTATTATAAATGCTCATGTATAACAGGAGGATAGAAAATTTTTTTTTAGCTAATATTGCTATATATTTTAACAAATAAAATGTTACAATTCATGTACAAATTATTGAAGAAAAGAATAAACTGAAACACAATGTTAACTGTTCTGTTTGTTGGCAGAGCAAACAATTGATTCATTATTGCCATTTTAATTTTAAAGTAAAGAAATAGTATAAAATCATGTCATAAGAATTGAGAACTCTTGGCCACTATATTTCAGATTTGAGATATGAAAATTAAAGAAATTTTTCAAAATTATATATTGTGAGCAACGGCCTTTAAAAATATTTTATAATAATTTAAAATCATAATTTGTATTGTAATTATTGATCAGTGATCACATTTAAAAATCTCATTTTTTCTAGTAGATTTCGGTAAAGTAAGAAATTTTAATGAAATTTTGCGTAAACTATATTTTCTTCTCTTTTTAAAAGCATCAATAAATATCCACTTATTTGGATGAATTTCACTAAGCGAATCATTCAATGACGAGTGGAATGATAGTAGTGTCCTTTTCAACAAACAAATTATTATAAAAAATTTAATTTTGCATAAATATCAGCAGTAATTTTATTAGTAACTATCAATAAATCAAAAGTGCATTATACGAGCCACTTATTTTGTTGAAAATTAATTAACTCTCATTAAATGAATGAACTTATGATTATATAATTATATATCCAATCGGCGACAAATTTTCCGTGGACAAATTGTCCGGTGACGAAATGTCTGGCCATCATTTTTTACATATTTATATATTATAGCTAAAAAGTATTAGCTTTGACATATTTTCTTTGTAAAATTTCGAATAATCAATTACATAATGTTCAAGAACAGTAAGAGTCAACAAGATAGGGAGATTATAGGCAAAGTAACGAAAATATAAAAAAAAAATCAGGCGGCACGAAAATCAGAGATGATATCCTAACTGTACTAGGAGCAACTGCTCCAATCTGGGATTGACAGTTCCCATATCCCGAGTTGGTAAAGCCTAACAATTTTAATGTAGCCATTAAAGAAACGAAAATTATTGTTGTATATGATTTTTGTTCTTAATTCGTATTGATATTGAACAAAGTCAGTAAAATCATAACGTAAGTATAGTCAGCGACACAATAAAATTACTAATTTTTGTGTGTAGGCATCATCAACATCATTGTTTTACCAAATTCGAACACTGCTAGCAATTTTATCATTCAAACAATTGTATTTCAAGTAATTGTGTTTCGAGCAAGGGTTCATTTGAGCGAATTTTTTTCGAGGAATATCGGTTTGTTCAATTTATACAGAACCCATAAAATTAACTTCAGTCTCTATTTTTTATGTAAAGCTCCCCAAATAATGTACTGAACTTATTGAAATGTTTTGATATAAGATATATTCGCACTGAAGCTTCACTGTCCGATTTTCTAATAAATCAAATAGAATAACGATTATCTATCGTACAATTGTTTATTTAATGGAATTAGGTATTTAAGTACACTTTTAGGTACCTAACTGCTTTAAAGGTAATTATGATATGTATGCAACGATATAGGTAGCCATTCATAATTTGCATATCAGCTTTATTTTTTTAAATTGTTTCAAAATATATTGCAGTTTTTCTTTTCTAAGGAAGTCAGAGAATAGTTCAAAGCTCACCCAAACAACGTAAATTACAATGAATATATAGAACCAAATTTGGATTGTTTTTTTTTTCAGATTTATATAGCAAGTAACCTTTTCTAATGAATAGAGTAATACAAATGAAAAACATTAACCAATATATCGTAAAATTTATCCTTCAAAATCTAGAGTTACCATATAGTTATTCTAACCTCAAATCAAATAAAAAGTACACGAGTTATAACGAAAATAGAATAATAAATTATAAAAAGAAAGGCGAATAATTTGTTGTTGCGAGTCTGCAAATCAATTCGTGTTTGTTTAAATTAGAGAGCCAATGACCACTTAATGACATTATTTTCCTTCTATTTTGTCTCCTTAGTGTTTATATAAAATGGTAATTTTCTACCATATATAATAACTCAATTATTGTTTAATCGTATCACACTCAAAATAAATATCACACTCACAAATGCAAATGTTTTGCTGAGGCTTGATTATATCTTTAAGTCAATTGCTATAGAGACTATGGGAACGTATAACTAAAACCTCATGAACCGACTGATTTAACTATATTATTTTTTAGACCTAGAACTCTATTCTAGACAACATTTGAAATAGTAAAAAACAAAATTCATTTACTTTCTTAAGGGAAACTTTAAATTATTCGACAGTAGAAATAGATTTCTAAGACCAGATCCATGAAATAAAAATGAAATATCTTTTTATCGTCGACTATAATCTATAAACTAAAATCTACGATCACAGATAATAATTTAGCGAAAGGATGGTAAGTTGTCACAGTATATACAGGTTATACCTACCTAACATTTTAGTCGAGTTGACGCATATACGTAACATATATTCCATAGATGAATCTCACCAATTTTGTTTGTATTCACGTTGATATTTCATTTTTAGTGGAAGGAAGTGGCAATATAAAGATTAGAAATTATGCTACTTGGTTTTGATTTTGTGTTCAGAATTGATCGGTATGGCACTCTGTATTTAGTAAAGATAAAAGATTGAATGCAATATATATATATATATTTTTTTTTTTTTCATTTAAATTCCACACTTTACAAAATTTCAATTTAAAGATACTAAACAGTTACTAAAAAATTGTACAGTGTTGGTTCCTAAAAGAATTGAAATCTTATAGAATCTAAAAATTACCATAATTAAAAAGTTCATTAAAATTTTATGATGCTGAACGACATAGATATCAATGCAATATTTTCTAAAAAGTTTTTCAAATTTAACATCAGACATGGAGTTAGCTCAATCCTAATGAGTTTGACTATCAGAATGTATCGGAAAGTTTGATTATGTGTTTAAAAACACATGTTTTATTTATAAACTTACGGTACTGTAATTTTCAGTTGTTACTATATTTAACTAATTTTATATACTAAACTAATTTTTATCCTATTTCAAGTAAAAATATTTAACATATAAGGTGAAATAAATACATAGGTATGTAAGACATCGGAAACTGAGAGAACAGAGCTGTGATTGGGTGGAATGTGACCCAATCACAGCTCGCTCACGTGTGTGTGTTCTCCATGAAAACATGAACTGTATTGTGTTTAGCGTTAACCAAACTGTATTTCTAGGTTGCCACACGTCACCACATTACAATTAATTTCATTTTTTACGTGATTCACGCCGATACGTAAATATTTTTGTATCTTTTAATGTAGGAACAAAGTCAAGAAAGGCCGATAAACTAAAAGGAATGGCATGAAATATATAAAGTAATTCAAAAAGAATGTGCTTAGAAAACATACGTCAAACTCATTAGGGTTAATATATTTTGATATCTAGATGGTCAAAATAGTGATGACTTTTGAACTGAGTGAATTGAAATAATCATATGAACGTCATAATTCATTCAATTGAGCATTAGTAAATGTGAAAATTGGAAAAATGATTCGTAAACAAAGTAAATGATTTTTGGCCTTTTCTATTTGATCCAATTTTGACTGATATGTCTGCATGCAATATTCCAACAGTGCACATGGATGGTTCTCCTGTTTGAGTTAATGGCAGGGATCTTTTCTCATGGAAATTTAGTGTTAGGGTTTTAACATCTTTTTTTCTTTTTGTCTCAATTGGGCTTTTGTCTCTGGTGCATATGTTACTGTGACAATTATGTTGCTGAAGTTTAAGTCACTGACTAATGTCACTGTGAATGATGTCGCCGTGGTTTATGATGCTATTAATTTTGTATCTGTGGCTTATGAATTTAGTTCTTTTGCTATAAACACTATTTTGGCC
>CANNZV010000264.1:18402-86846 GCA_947561585.1 Caprella mutica
GAAACTATAGAAGAACAAATTCAAATTTCAAAGTTACTGAGTAAAGTGTTCTTTGTAAGAATTTTTTTTAACATAGAAGTAAGATAAATACTACTTCAGTTTCTAATCCTGAATCTAGCAGAAAAGTTTGTTTTTACATATAAGAAATACTAATTAACCCAATGAAAATTCTTAAATACTAGTAAATGCTAAAATCCACACTCACTGAAAATTTTAACCTGTAAAGCTTATGTTTGTACTATTCTTTGTATTCTGAAATGTTTGAAAACAAAAGTTTTGTACCTATAGATTTCAATCTTTTTGTCAACCATTTGATTATTTAAGGCGTAAAATGTGAAAGAAATAATTGTAACCAAGAAAGAAATCTAGTATTCATTTCAATGCTTCTTCATTTCTAATTTCTTACTATACAATTAACATATTTATACTAAAATTATAGGTTAAAATAATAATATACATCACATCAAACTAATTCCAAGACATGTAAGGTTTACAAGTGCATTAGAATTCACCCAAAATAAAATTATAACATATTGCATGGCAGTTGTCCACTATGGTAGTTGTCCGCATGGCAGTTGTCCGCATGGCAGTTGTCCGCATGGCAGTTATCCGCATGGCAGTTGTCCGCATGGCAGTTGTCCGCATGGCAGTTGTCCGCATGACAATTATCCGCATGGCAGTTGTCCGCATGTCAGTTATCCGCATGGCAGTTGTCCGCATGGCAGTTGTCCGCATGTCAGTTGTCCGCATGGCAGTTGTCCGCATGGCAGTTTTCCGCATGGCAGTTCTCCTAGAGCCCTTTACTAGTTTCCCTCCATTTCTATTCAGAGTACCTCGAAATCCCTTTATAATTACATTATTCATAATTTGTTATAAGAACAATTTCATAATTTCAGCCGCATATTACCGTGTAAAAGAATGTATTTAAATATAAATGTACTGATAGAGTTCCTCAATTATTTTCTATTCCATAAATAATGTACTCTGCGAAATAGGGAAGGAAAAAATTAATGAAATTTAATACTTATTTCATTCAAAACCACATATATTATGTAATAGAAGATAAAAGAATACATTCTCCATAAGAAATAATAGAATTTTCTCATTTTTCTTTAATTTAAATATTGTCGTAATGCTAACGATACTTCTGATTCGTTTGTTGGAATCGAACTTTCCAAATTAAATTAAAAAATTAAAGTTAAATTTTTTTTAAGATATAATAGTAATCTATAAAAAGAAAGTTGCAACAGTTTTTTTAACAAATATAACAACTCTTCCAAATAAAAAAAATCATTAATTTTGTATTTCGTAATCATGTGTCCATAATTTGGGACAGTCCGTAAACTTGTTGTTGATAAGTCAAATGTCCAATATTGTAATTAGAATTAAATAACCATCATAATAACTATAATTGTAGTCGGTTATTTTAATATCGAATGTTTTTTATTATTATTATTTAATGATTTTTTATTATTGTATTTAAATGTTTAGCGTGTTTCGAAATAAGTGCACGACATTCCAAACGTCAGTCGCACATGAAGCAATAATTTGAAACCAATCGAGCATACTTGGTAGCAACATTCTAATCTATTTGCATATTTGTACGTGTCCGAAATTTGAATATATCGATTATTTCTGAATATGAAACCGCCATAATTTTTAAAATATTGCCAAAGATATTATAGTTTTATCAGAGTAGGATCAACAGCCCGGAATTTTTTACATACTCCTCGTGCCAAATAATTCCCATTTTTGTGCTCTCTATAAATAATTATTACCTGGACATACACTGGGAATTAGAAAAGAAAACTGATTAAAAACATTATAGTAGTTTTTTTTTACCAAAATGTGTTCGTAAGGTTTTTTTGCTTCTTAGAAATTAGTTATATCTCGTTTAATAAATTTGATGTGTTATGAAACTACTGAACTAACCTGTTTATCTGACTTTTTATTTGATTAGAGGATAGGTAACTTTCAAATAAATAATGATGGTAATTTGTTTTTAAATTCGTGATAGTTTACGAATGTTGATAGTAAAAAAATAAAATAAGATTGCTTGGAGGAAGTGAAGAAGAAGAAAGAAATTAAAATGAAGCAGCATGATAATTGTAAAGAAAAACTCAAATAAAATTGAATTCGTCTTTACAAAACAACATTTTCCAGAGTAAATATGATTTATGTATCACCACATAACGCTTATTTTTCTATATTATTGTGATGTTAATTTTTTTTCTTTTCATTAACTGTAATTTATAATAGAATGATTGCTTTTAATATATAATGATATATAATAAACACTAAGGCTATATGACATCTTCTGAATAAATATGAGATGACTCAAATATTTCCATTAACAGTAACCCAGAATAAAATGATGATATATCTATGCTACCTACAGAGAACATCTTCATTTCTATGTTCAGCGTATACTAAAACTGAAAAATTCGTAATCCAAAATTATCATTTGTTCTTATTGCATTTAATATAAAACCCATACAATGTGAATTATCCGTTACAAGACATAGAATATTCATTAATTAATATGTAAAAGATAAATTTACAGCTAGCGAACGGTTCTACCTTTTCAATTTTAATTGTTACCCATGGTACCCGCAGGTATCATGAATAACAATAATATATAGTTAAAAAATAATTCTAAATATTTTCTTGCACGATCAAAAATGTTGAACCCTCCGTTAGCTCAAACCCTATAAGTTCTAAGTATTTATGTCATACAGTCATAGGCGGTAAATTTTGAGACGAAGGTTGCGTTGTAGCGTACAGCTACGGTATTGCCTTAGGCGAAATATTTCGACAGTGAATATTACTGGTATAAGCATAAAGAGGATTTGAGGTAAAACTTACTGTTTCTTGTACTTTTTTAACCTCTTTTATGGAGTGAAAATCAAAATTGTTCAATAACATTAGTTATAATTCATTATTATAATTGAAACACTATGATTTATTATAATAATTATAACATTAATTTGAGAAAGTAACACTAGATTCTATATTATATCTTACAACCATTAGTAAATGAAGATCAATACCTTAATTTTGCAAGCAAAAAAATGTATTATTGTTTATAACTCCAAATAGAAAGATTAATTAATAATGTTTTAAAATGGAATAAGTGCATTTCATAAATGATATTAAAATACCAATTGATTATCATTATCAATTATCATTATCAATTATCATTATCAATTATCATTATTATCAATTATCACCTTGTAAGCTGTAAAATCATATATTGATAATAATTTTACCTGTTCATTTCCTAAAATAATCGTCCTAACAATTCAGTTAATATTGTATAGTGAAACCAGTTCATATGTGAATAATCCGTAGATATGATGAGTCAATTATGCATGGATGGCGAAAACTTTGCTATTTCAAACCTTTGATTTGGATTTAATCGATAAACTTGTTTGAATTATTGTATCTGTATATATATCATCATTATACATTAAACTTATAGAAAAAAAACTATTTCATTTACGCTAGCTAAAACAACGAAATTGAAATATTAATAACAAAAACATTTAAAAATAACTGCTTTATATACATTATTAGGGCAAGCTTAGAGTTTTGGTCAATTTGGTCAAATAAAGCTTGAGGAATGTGGTCTTCACTGTGTACCAATTTTTCCTATAATATATATTTATTTATTTGATATGATATTTGATGCCCGAAAAGTATTTTTCATTGCCCGAAAAGTATTTTTCATACTTATATACGGGCTTGAATGTAAAATTCCTAGTGTTCTTTGTTTATTTTTTTTTGGTTTTGTTATTATGATATTCTCTTGCATATGTTGTACACTTTTAGTTCAATAAAGATGTTTAACGTCTTCATTTTTTTATCATGCTAGAAAGGAGTATATTGTAATTTTTCATTAGTATTTATTTTAAAAACTTGTCTCTGATATATTACGATAGTGCCAAGAAAGTGACTAAACATTCAATGTTGCTACCATGCATTTACCTCTGAAGTCTATTTGTTGATAGGTTCCACTTTTCACTTTTCTCTTAACTCATCATTGTTGTCAGCTGTGAAGTTATGTATATTGTGCTTGCTAGAAGAAAGAACTTATATTATTATTATTAATAACTATTCGAGCCTGATTCATGAATAATTTATTAAAGAATTATCAAGGAAATTACCCCAAATCAAATGGTTTCCCTTTAAATTACCCTAGAAATATAACGATAGGTTACTAATTATACTTACTTATTATTTTATTTAAATCGCCACAAATATATTAAAATAATACCAAAGTATGTAGTGAAATAGATTAATTGTACCGTCTCATTCAGACTTAATCACTTTCACTCTCTACCTTTAAATTGAACAGAAGATTTACTTAAAAATTAAATTATTGTTCTTTTCGTAATTATATACTAGCACTTATGTAATACATCCATATAATTTAATATTTTACATTTTTTTGTTTCATTCATGTTATTGCTTATATTTGTCGTTTATATAATGTTTTTATATTGTATATAGAAATCAGTTAATAGTTGTCTTCAAGACCAATTTGGTCTTTACTATGTACCAATTTTTCCATATAATGAATATTTTATTTGATATTATGTATATTCAGCAATGATTTAAAGTACCTCGTGTTGCATTATATCGATACAAATTATCTTATTGAATTATGCAATAATTATTGTAAAGAGTTTCTATTTGTGACCTAACTCAAAATATAAATATATATCTCATCAATAACTTTAATTACGTAATATAGTGACACTACTAAATGTTATAAATATCATATATTTACAAACACACAATATTTACATCAGAAAATTTAAAAGATTTTAAACTATCAGATTGGAATTAGTAACTCTGAACTAGGACAAGTTCTGAATTATCGAATAGTTTAAAATTCTCCATAAAATAAGAAAAAAATATAAGTAAATCATTATTTTAATTGGTATCCATGATATATACCTGCAGTAACACATACATATAAATTAATTATAAAATACTTATCAGAAACCCACCCCGAAAATGGCATGGTTCCGTAAATGGCAAATAGATCCATAGAAAATGAACATTAAAAAAATTAATGTTCATATCCAAATGAAAATAAGGAAATTTATGTTCGCCGTGGGAAAATTCGCTGTCGGAATCTTTGCCATTCGAAAATTCACCGAGAGGAATATTCACCGTGAATAAGAAATTATAGAAGACATAACTATTCAAAGACCTATAAGTATTGATAAGAAATATTGATAATTATAAAGTAAACCAATATGCTAAATAACTATACGACTGAAAATGTTAGATAATTTTATGATGTTTTAATAAGAAATTATAATATGTAATAATAATTTCCCACGTGTGTTTATTTATTTGGTGTCCGCTTTTATTCGACGGGTATTAAACATGAAGAATGTAACTATGATACGCACAGGAATATATTGACTTGATATTGAAATTGTTTTTATTCAATTTTTGTGTGTATTCTATCTATAAAAAAAAATATCAGCTTATGCAATAAATTTTTTTAATTGAGTTAACTGAAAAACCTAATAACGGGTAATAAATTGGTATTGAAGACCCGTTATTTTAAATATTAACACTAGTTGTAAATATTAATTGTAGGTGATAATGTGATATTGTATATCTGATAAAACTATGATGCCTAAAAATTAATATTAATTGTTCATATGTGCAATGTATATTCTAATCATTACTGTCACGAGAGATCGCTGTACAACATTTGTAGTGTTTTGATTGGTTGACTAAATAGTCGAAGCTAATTTGATTGAAAAAAATGTTCAGTAAAAATGAATTAGATCACAAGTGAGTGATAGTCAGCTGTGTTTTGGCTAATCCTAGTTGGTTTGCATCACTTCTTCTTAAAAGTGTTTGTGTTCCTGCATGTGTGTTAAATATCGAAGCAATTTGTTTTTTCTAATTATTGTACCATTCTGAGTTATTGATGGTTTCATATACCTTCCTAATTATTGATTGCTTTGATTTACTCGATATAACATTGTACGGTTTACCTCTTGAAATAATGAAATCTGAATAATTGTGCAGGGCACAAATATCTTAAGGTAGTACACTGTTTATAATGATACATTTAAAATATCTCTCTTGTGAGTGTATGCAACATCTCTAAACCCAAATTCCATTCATTTCTATTGTAGAATCCATAAAAATCCTCGCTGCTGCGATTCTGGTTCTAGGAAAATTTCACTGAGAAAAGAAAAACAAATTCTACAATTTAAACATGTTGAATATAGAAACCAGAAACAATAATAAAGCAGCAATGAATTTTTTATCAATTTAATTAAGGTATGCGCTAATATCTTGTAAAAATATTCATTAAGTCACGGTAATCAAATAAAATAAAGTAGGAATGGAAGTTGCACAAAATACTTCACACAAATATAGTTCAAATTTCAATTTCCCTATTGGATAAAGATACTAAACTGCGTCCATCGCTTTATTGCAGATCACTATTTTGTGAATAATTTTAATAATATTGATCGTACAGTAGTGAAACTTTGGTCACTGGAAGATTGCTTCTATGTTAGTATCTTGCTGAAATATTTTTTGAATCCATGAGAAAATTGGAAAGTAATGAACGTTTATGTATTTTGAAGGCATTTTAACTGTCCATCGCTTTATTGCAGCTCTGTGAAATGGCCGAAAAATGGGCGATTAACTTCTACCGAGAGGGTAAAAATTGTAGCAGGTCCTGCAGAAGGGAGGACTCTTCTATAATTATCTTTATAACTTGGAAGGGTTAAGAGAACAAGAGTTTCTTTTGTGGAAAATCCCGACACAAACCCAAGGAGAGATGAGGGTACGAGAAAAACAATTTCCCCTCGAAATATGCGAAAAATACGCAGGCAGGTCATAAGGCAGCTAAATGACACTAGTGCCTCCATTTTTGACAAGGATGTCATTAATCTTACGTCAAAACAGTCCTGATGTAATGTCTCAAATGAAACGGTCAGAAATGCTCAATGGGGCTTAAGACCAGAGAACAAGGCAATCAAGTCATGAGAGTCTCTCACTTGATGCCCAGAGATATGAGGAAAGAAGTTGTAACACTTCAAGCATGAGATTGTGAGAAGTTATTGAAGAAAATCATCTTTTGACAAGGAGATAATTGCAAACTATTGAGCCAAGAGAACAAGTACTCAACAAAAGAGGCAATGTAGGATTGGATTGTTAGGTTTACAACCTCTGGTACTCGGAAAGGGCCAATTAACGTTTCACCAATGATGCCAGCTTAAAACATAAAGCCACAGCCTCCTTGTTGACGACGAAACCAGTGTGGATAAACAGCTCCAGTAGTATCCAAACTTCAACCCATCCATCCAGACAATCAAGGGTGGCTATTTCCTCATCTGTTAAAAGAACAAGTAGGAAGTTTGTTTTTGTGTAATTCTATGTACATCTAATGCCTTTTTCCTTTTGGGTCTTGTCCATATGAGGCCTGGAAATGGGCTCCAGGTTCCTTGTCGTCTCATTTAAGACGCCGTTTGGACGAATAACCAATGACAGCCTTGTCGAAAATGGAGGCACGAGTGTTATTTGGCTGCCTTAAAACCTGCTTGGATAGTTTTCGCATTTTTCGAGGGGAAACAGCTTCTCCTCGTACCCTCATCTCTCCTTGGGATGGTGTCGGGATCTTCCACAACAGAAACTATGTTTCTCTTATCCCTTCCAAATTCATAGCTATATATAGAAGAGACATCCCTTCTGCAGGACCTGTTACAATTTTTATCCTCTCGGTAGAATCGCCCATTTTTTGGCTTTTTCACAGAGCTGCAATAAAGCGATGGACAGTTAAAATGCCTTCAAAATACATAAACGTTCATAACTTTCCAATTTTCGAATTGATTCAAAAAATATTTCAGCAAGATACTAACATAGAAGCAATCTTCCAGTGACCAAAGTTTCACTACTGTACAATCAATATTATTAAAATTATTCACAAAATAGTGATCTGCAATAAAGCGATGGACGCAGTTTATTTTATATAATATAAATATAATGAATAGCTACATAATAATAAACTCTCACTACCATTCATCAAAAGAAACATTAATCTACTACTTCACCATTAACCATATCGTTCTGAAATACATCATGTTTTTATGTTCATTAGTGACTTGCTCACTATACTAAACTAAAAAAGTACTATAGAACCAAGAAGAGTCGATGTAAAATGCATTCATTAACATTCCATCAAATAGCTTAGGTGTGGTCTTAAATCATATTAAAAAAGCACTCGGTTGCATTCCTTCTAAATTCTTTTGTAGCTTTACATGTGCAATGTTTTTGTCGTCAGTTGGTGAGTTCGCTGGTACAGCCATCCAGTGCTCAGAAGAACTGAGACAGAGTCAGAGTCTGATGCTGAGTGTGGGACTACTGGCCACTCTCTGCAAGCTGCTACTGGCTAGTAACGTCCCCAGCCACTACCCTCAGTCTGACGGTGCTAACCATAGGGGATGCTATCAAAGGACACGCACCCAGTCAACAGCACTTCAATGGGGTGATGGCCCCCTCCACGCCCCCCAGGTGGGTGAACATGTCATAATGCGTGTGCGGACAATCGGCCGAAAGAATTTATTTAATGCGTATTCATATTATGAAATACAGCGTCCAGTTAATCTAATTAATATTTTTTATTTCTGTGGAACTTTCTAAGTTATTTTATAAAAGAAAAATATATTTTAATATGTACAAAATGTGTATCCGTTTTACGAACTGCCAGCATACATTGCTTAACAATTAGAATTTTTTCATAGTCATGGATTTCATCGCAAATATAAGGGGTGGAAAAAAGCTTCTCTTCATACTTTTGAACTTGTTATCATTACATTCGTAATTTGCGTAAGGTTATATTTTACCCGGCATTTATTCATTTATCATCTTGTTATTCGCATAACTCAAAAAGTATTCAACCAAATTGCCTGAAATTTGGCGAGACGATTAATCAATGTCCAGTGACCTTCTGGAAGAATTTTGGGAGCGACCCGGTCAAAGGTCAAGGTCATTTATAACTCAATAACTCAAAAAGTTTTGAACTATATTGCATGAAACTTGGTGGGACGATTGGTTATTATCCAGTTAGCAGTTAATTAGATTTTGGGAGAGAACGGGTTAAAGTGGCTGCGAAGTTATGCGCTCTACCGAGTTACGCGTAGCTAATCTATATAGTAGGTTATTATATTATATAAAGTTATTATTTTGATTATATTAAATAGTTTTACTATCCCATTTTTGGTTTGCAAAATTAATATATTTCTGCCAAATATCTGTCAACTGTTGATTGCATGTCAGTCTTCTGACAAACAATCATGTATATGAGAACTTGATTCTTTTATTTAAAAACCATTCATTTCATTAATTTTTTTTACATAGAATCAAACCAACGACTAACACACTGAAATCTGTTTGAAGATACAGACAGTGTTTGACAAAAATTTGATGTAGTGTTTGACAGGCATAATACATTCCTTTGCTATCTCTTTCAGACCCGCTGTGTTCGTGTTACTCCTCTCTCTTGTGAATGAGAAGCAGAGTCTGAGACTGAGGATCTCTGTTCTCTACTGCCTCCACTGCCTCCTACAGGACAATGAGGCGCTACAGGCCAGCATGGTGGCGACGCTACTGCCTCAGACGGTGCAAGGTGAGCAGTAGAGAGTAAGGAATATTAGGAATAGCTAGCTATTAGCTGGTGAGAAAGAAAAGTAATAAGTAGCTACTTAGAGAACTTACTACTAAAACTTGAAAGAAAAATATCTAATAAGTAACAGAAAATTTTGGTAAAAAAAAAGTAACAAGAAGAGGTAGAATATTTATAAAAAGTTATTGTACCCAGAAGAATATTGACAGCAAAAGTGATAAGTAACAAAAAGAGGTAGAATATTTATAAAAAGTTATAGTAGCTACCTAGAAGAATATTGACAGCAAAATAATAAGTAACAAAAAGAGGCAGAATATTAATAAAACAAGGTAATTACTACCCAGAAGAATATTAATAACAGCACTAATAAGTAGGAATATTGTTGCACTGAATTGTGTTTCTAGAGGTCTATTTACATCATACTAAATTAGATATTTAATATCTTATTTATTTGTATATGTAGCTAGCTAGAGGTAGTTGGCAAAAATGGCTCCCGAATCGGAATATCTGCAGTAGCTGATACTTAAAACAATGTGTAAATCAATTTAGTATGAATTATTACTCATTTAACTCTATACTAAAAGTTATTTAAAATGAATGATTTAATGCAGTTGATTAGTCCAACTATACCTACCTGCTGATTGTTGAGCTATTCAGTCGCTACTTCTTCAATAAAGAACAGATTCACTTTCAATATAGCTACAGTGTGTATCATAGTAGTGTTCCAATTTTGAACTTTAATCACCTTAATATTTTTTGGATTTGAATTCTGTTTGTTTCAAAAGAATCTCAAGACTTAAAATTTTATTTATTATAGCTATACGTATATGAGCTAATTATACAAGAAGTGAACTTAGCGCAAATGACTAAGCAGCAAAAACGCCATTTGATGAAAAAATGTTACACAAAATTTTGCATTCAGGACTTCTTTTAATAAATCCTAATGTTTTCTGATGAAGCACATTTCCATATTCACGGTGGAGTAAACACTCACAGTTGTCGTTACTGGTGTGTTACTAACCCTCACTGGACAGCAGGAAACCACTTCATTCACCTCGAACAACCGTGTGGGCGACCATATGGGATGGGGAAATTTTTGGCCAAGTTTTCATTGATAGTTGATACAAATGTTAATGGTGATAATTATCTCGAATTATTCCAGTCTTACTTCTGGTCTGTTTTTTCGATATCACCAGATTCAGAAAAATATCTCCTTATGCAAGATGTAGTTCCACCTCAATAACTTTCAGACAGTGACTGAGTGAAAAGTTTTCAAACAGTCGGATTGGCAGAGGTTCAGATGGTGATATGAACATTGAGTGTCCACAAAGATCACCTGGTCTGACACCTTGTGATTTCTTTCTGTTGGTGTTCATCAAGAGTGATATTTATCAGACTCAACCCAGGAATATCAATGAGTTGAAGAACAAAATACGTCAATCATTTGCAGGAGTAACCCTGAAATGTTGGTTTACACTTGGGTTTCACTCCAGACCTGTTTAAATTAAGTCATAAACTGTCAAACTGAAATATAAAAATATGATTTATATCAGTATTTGATATACATTATACAGACCTAAATAATAAAATTCTAATGTCTAAGGTGCTTTTAAAACAACTCAAATTTAAATAGAACAAATATTAAAGAAGTTATTAAAGTATAGAATGTGAAATACTACGATTATTCACTTAATTTCAACTGAAAGTCTGACACATTTGTTATATTATAATTATAGAATTCAATTTTTAATGGAAAAAAACCTGGATAAATCTTATCTATTTTATACAGGTGCGATACTAACATTGATACTTTACCTATAAATTCCATTCTTGAAACTGTATGTCAAGTGGTTCTAGGAAATTTAGGTCTTGGAAAATTCTGTCTCAGTTTATAATGGTATAATTAAAGAACAGTAATGGATAAGTTTAAATCATGAGTACTAAAATGTGTGGTTTATTTTTTAAAATCGGATAACATCACTAACCGTTGTAAAATGATACGTAACAGTAGTAATTTTGACATGTTTTGACATTTATTCAACATGAGATTTGAGAGGAAAATTCGGTCTCAGGTATAAATAAAACTTGTGAATTAGATGTATCAACGGGCAGTTAACTCTAAGAATAAATCACAAGTGTTATTTCATTTACTCTGGTAGATACTTGCAAGATATTTCTTTAATTACCAATGGTATTTATTACATATTTTAATTTTTTTCCAATCACAGAAGGTAAAGTCACTCAAAAGTCTGGTCAGTATTGAAGTGTGGGTAAATTAACTGATTTAACTTTTTCCCTAACTTACACACTGAGTCTTCTTTCTTTCCTCAAAAGGAATTATTTTCCATAATACATACTAATTTATTTATCTAATCGATTGAAAGAAATCCATATATCCAATGTAGGAGAGTTTTTTAGCGTTGTTATTTCCACTTTTAATTTCATCAAGATAAGTACTCTTAATAAATAGTTTCGATCTTAATATCATTGGGTCCGAACTAACTATAGTTATAGCGATGATACCGTCTCTTAGCATTACAACGAAAACAATAAAGCTGATATGTTCCTTGAATAAAACCGATATTGATGCCATGTTTGCAGTAAGTCACTGCTATAAAACAAGTAGCAGATGTGTGCTCTGACACAACTAAGAAAATATTGTTATGTTGCATACCTATCAAAAGAAACGCAGTGCATGCTATAATTTATTAATTTTAGTTTTTAACATGTGTTTTGAAGCAATGATGTGTCTGTTGTTAGAGGCCGCAGTGAGTTAGCGTGCCGCAAATTACCTGCTTGAACATTTACAATCATAATACTAACCTCTTTTTTCTTGAATTGACTAATTTCTAATAGTGAGCCAGCATTAAATTTGCTGATCTGAAACAATATTCATTTTGATCGATATTTTTAATTCACTTAGTATATGCTTTAGAACAAAAGGCCATAACGCTGACGTTTTGAAATACAAGGGACTGGATGAAGCAGCCAGAAAGGAAAATGACTTTTAGAAGAAGTCACATCATAAGTTGGTGGATGCAGAAAAACTCCGTGAAGGAGTTTTGTATGAATGGAAGATGAAAATGAAAGCACATACCTAACACGAAAATCTAACGCCTCATAGACGAAGAGCTAACTCTTGCTCTATCCTCTAAAACTACAAGTAGCGTTGAAAATTATATAGATGATAAAAATTGGAAGGGATCATATGAAATCTAAATTACATCTGTTAATCTCACAAACCCACGTTTCTTAGTGATCCAAGGAGATATCCAAATTCTAAGGAAATGAAAAAAATCATCGTTCGATTCCATTGTCATTCCTTTGTTGTTTGAAAAACATATTTTAAATTTCCCATCTTCCTGGAACATTCCTTCATATTACCCAATGGGATATATTCCTTATCAAAAATATTGAAATAGTCCCAGGGATATTTGAAAGTATTTCTTAGGAAGTAAAATTTTTCATTCGATTCTTGTGACATTCCCTCATTGTTTCATGAAGAATACTGTAGATCCCAATTGTTCCAGGGATATTCCTTCGTTTTATTTTTGGGGAATACTATTATACGTAACTAGCTTGTTAATTCTAGGAATATTTATGGGATATTCAGAATGGAACACCATCAAAAATATATATTCCAAGAATATTCCTCAATTTGTTTCGTACGGAATACTACAGAAATATGAGATTCCCTGAATATCCTAGGATGATATCTGACCGAATACTGTAACTCTCCAATATTCCTGGAATATTCCCTCGTGTAAGAATTTGAATACTATTCAATATTATTGTTAGAGGAATATCCCCTTATCATCAAACTGTGATGGAGATTAGGAGGGAATATTGTAGATATTAAGGGAATATCCCAGGCATAAAACCTTGCCTGGGCAGTGGTTGCCACCGCTGATGGATCTCCGTATGGGCCTTTGTAATTCCATAATTTCTCGTAGTTGTTCTCTTTGAATTTACCGTCCAAGACTTCAGTTGCTCCCAAATAGAACTGGAGTAAAAGAAAAATAGTTTACATCTTCTTATGTAATATATAATTATATTAGGTATATATGGAAATATAATACATATTTTGTAGCTGAACAGGAAGAATTACAGCATTTACTCAGTTATATCTTGAGCTCTCAAATGTCCTGCCCAGTGATTCATTCTTGGTTAGAATTCCAATTTTAGCACTGAATAATGTTTGCTCAAATCTATGAGAATCCAAGGATTAAAATCTCCAGTTTCAGAGTGTGAGAAATGGAATTTGTTGTCTGTCTCACCGTCATTGCACTCACTGCATTTGCTGTCAGAGATGGTATAATGAAATAACTTCGTGTTTCTTATTCATAAATGTTTAATATTATTTAATACTCACGTTTCATAGTGACCAGTTAGAATGCAATTCGAAGAGCATGTTGCTTGTTTCCTTAATGCGACGTTATGAATGACTGGTGGTTGAAGTGTACGATACTTTGAAAAGTGCACAAAAGAGTTTGCTGATGCTTTTCCAGGTCCTGCTATCATGCATGGTATCCAGAAAAAATCCCCCGGAGGAAAAAAATTCCCCCGGAAAAAATCCTCCCGGATAAAATCCCCCCAGTAAACATATTTGTGCCCTATTTCTCAATTGATAGTTATATATCCCTAGTTTTAATCCTTGGCCATCAGTCTCAAGCTAAATGCATAATAAGAAACATCTAATTTATGAGATGCATAGTCACTGTAGCTGTAGACTCGTAAGAGTGTAGAAGATAAAAAAAGAGATAATATTTAAATAACTTTAATTTTGGATATAATATTTTACGAATTTTTTTTATGTTCAATACTTGTTTAGTTAAAATCAGTTTATTGCTGCATTGTTTATTCAAGTGGTAATGCATATTTATAATAAACTGAATGACATCCTTTGAACATTTCTGTGCCTTATTTGTCTATTGATAGTTATAGTTTTAATCATCTACCATCACTCAATAGTTCAGTAGTTAACTAGTTTCTTTCTACTGTGTATGTATAATATATATTATGTTACGTGTATGTATAGTTAATTAAATATCACAATCACCAAAGGTATAGTTGACAGTAATTTACTTTTATATGGGTAAATCTATTACATCAAAGTCTTTTGTAATGAAACAATCATTTCAGGAATTTTGCTTAGAGCAACTTAGTGCTGGTAACACTACACTGAAGAATCGCAAATATCAAGATTTTTTTGATTAGACTGTGCAATGTTGTAGAATAATATGACGAATATAGTTCATTAATAAGCTATATTAAAGCTTTCAGTTTTGTACAGCCTATTTACAATTTTCAGATTTTGTAACGTTAGTTTGCTACAGTCTAAAATTTATATATTTGTTTATTCAAACTGTTGTAATTTGATACTATAAGTACATGCTTTCCTTATTTTATAGGTATTTTTGGGAAATAATGGATGAAAATATTTATTACATATTCTATTTTTAACATGAAGACATTCTTTCTTCGTTTGATGCTTTCCGGTGATTTCTTCCGGGGGGATTTTTTCTTCCGGGGGATTTTTTCCTAGACCCATCACGCATCTATCTGTTAGAGATTAACTCCATGTTACAATTGTACCAAAATTTGTTAAATTTATTGCTGTTCTAAGGTCACCTTTTTCAATTTGGCTAAACGCCCTGAAATTTGTTATCACATATTTAATTTTATAAGCCTTTGAAATTTTTTTTTATCAAAACTCTGCAATACCCGTTTTACTTTCGACTTGCTAATTTTCAGTCTAAGAAAAAATAATTACAGTTTTTCTTGAATGTAAACTAGGTAGGTATCATCAATTAAATATTAAATTAATGTAAAGGTGTAAAATTGGAAGAACTCAATATAGAAACGTTTATATACTTAGGGAAATCAACAAAATCTCAAACAAAGGCCGAAAACGTATCGTTTGTTTATAAAATTCAAATTTTAAATAAAAATAACGAGTGTTAAATGTTTTTCTTCAGCGTCCGATTAGTGTTTTGTATAATTGTTCTACACCGAGTATTAAAAACTTTAAAAGCAAATATAAGAATATATACTGAATCGCAATGTATGCGGTTTGCAGAATAATGATTATAGACCTTATAGTTCTATGATATTATGTAATAAACTAATCATTTTTGCCGGAGCCTAGAGAGGACCTTTAAACTTATTAGTAATACCAAAATCCCTGTTCAGGATACGCACTTTTCCATTTTTCATATATTTCATTCAGTACTCGCCTCCATTCGAGGCCATGAATGCACATAGTCTCAAGTTGCAAATCGCACCACATTTAACAAATGAAATGCCACTTCCTACATTTTGGAATTCTGTGAAGCAATTTCCCGCAGAGTATTTAAATATACTCCTTTCGTAGATGATCGCTTGCTCTGGACATTCGATTATTGAGCACATCCAGTGCTCAGTTGCGAAGATTGCTGATGTCAGAGTTGTTAGCAATAAACAACCATTCCAAAACTTGATGCTCATCATATAAATTCTCAAATTGAATCTAAAAAAGTTGAAAAATAATAGTTTCTTTGTTGAGAGTTTAGTTACATCACAATCCAATGTGTTTTATTATATTAAATCATTCTGTTTCTGTTAATTACATTCTGTATACACTAATACTTATGAATAAATATATGTAAAATATTTTGTCTATAAGAGTGTAAAATCTAAGCATATTTATATAACTGAATGTTGGTTGATAACTCATGAGTAGAAGAACACGGACTTTAGGATCTAAAAAAAGGCACTTCATGACCTTAAAATAGGGTTTGTAGTTCCTCAAAAACAGCTTTTTATAGTGTTTTCGTAATGTTGACAGTTTAGGTCGTTTAATAAGTAAAAATAATGAAATATAATTAAATAAACAATTCATCCCTTATAAGATGTAATGAATCTTCAAATTGATCATATGAGTTAAACAAAGTTAATATTGATATTCCTGGAATGAAATTAATTCCAGTTAAATTCGAAATTGCTATTCACAGCAAACTTTCGTTATAGTAGACCAATGTCGAATTAGGCAAACCGCGCATTAGACCAAGATATTTTTAAACTATACAGGGAACACAATTTTGTTCTCATTACCTACAAAAATTTGCAAAAGGTAATATTTTACCCGGCATTCTTTTATCATTTTGTTCTTCGCATAACTGAAAAAGTATTCAACCAAATTGACTTGTCTAGGAACCTGCTAAATCAATGTCCAGGAACCTGCTGGTAAAATTTTGGGAACGATCCGGTTAAAGGTCACTGTCATTTATAATTCTAAAAGGATTCAACTATATTGCATGAAACTTGGTGGAACGATTGGTCAATGTCCAGGAACCATTTGGTTAAGTTTTGGAAGTGATCAGGTGAAAGATCATGGCCATTTATAACTTAATAACTCAAAATTATTCAACCAAATTGCCTGAAATTTAATGGAACGATTGGTCAATGTTCTGGAACCATCTGGTAGAATTTTGGAAGTGATCCGGTCAAAGGTCAAGCTCATTTATAACTCTAACATTACCAAATTGCATGAAACCTGGTGGGACGATTGGTCATTATCCAGTTACCAGTTTTTGATTTTGGGAGAGAATGGGTCAAAGCGGTGGCGAAGGTATACGCTATACCGAGTGCACGTAATCTAGTTTGTTATTTTAGTGTAGATACTACAAATATTACTAGGTTCGACATTTATATCTCTCTTCAAATAGTATATTATATTTATAATTCACTGATTATGATTTTGTTTATGGTAGAGTCTGTGCTTGAAAAAATTTGTGTAAAGAATCACAGAAAACTAGATGCAGTGAAGACTATGCTAATTTCTTAAAGCGATAGTTTATTTAGAAAATATAATGTAGACAGATTTTGATTGAATTATAACGTTCTATAGATTTGCCAATCTAACCCACCCACTGTACAGAGTTACTTAATTATCTCAAAAAGTATGTAGGACTTTGTGTTACTTTCGGGTTTTATTTTTTTTAGCCTTTTATGACATTTTAGGACTCTACTCATGACTGGTTGCTACGAGCTTCTATATAATTATGGCATAACGGCCCGTCCAAACTTCGCAACCACTAAAATAACAACTTTATTTTCTGTACACATTACAATGAAAACTTAGCTACTACATTCTCCCAAGCTGTATGAAATATTCTGTCTATCTGACTATTCCATGACATATAGTCTATGAATATGAACTAGAGTTCTCTAATTCACAACGTGCAATTTATATTCTGCCGTAGTTGTTTCACCCTATTGATAATCCATAGTATCATGATATCATCATTGTAATTTAAGTTCATCGACTGAAGAATTTTTGTCCCTAATTGGGTATTCATTGATGTGTGATGAAGTAAACGTACTGTCATTTGTGCGAGGGCGATACAGTCACATTTATTATATAACATCCCATTTAGAGTAGCTCTATTCATGTACTTGGCGCATATCAATCTCAATTACCTGACAGTAAACCTTCTAATGATTTAGAAAATTTTACTACCAACGAACTTGCTTTTTTAAATTTCAGATCATGGAGGGAGAGAGATTTTTCTTTTCTTTGTACCTGTGTATGGTTTCAAGGTATAATTACCTATTTCAGGCTATTTGCTGTATGCCAGTGTATGGTTAACTATAATGATCAATTTTATTGTTCTGAATAGTTGCAGGATGCTGTACCATATACCTTCTATTTATTGAAAAATTGATATGTGATATAAAATCATTTAACGAATCAGTAAAAGCTTTACATTCGTTTTATAAGTGAAATTTAGTTACAGTTCATATCATAATAAACCGTATATGCAGATATATCTGTCTCTTATCATTATCGTCACCAACGTGGCCAATTTCTATTCGGATGTTGGCTTTCAGATCTTGTATGGACCTTGGATGATTGGCATAATCATGGTATTTTTACTACCCCTACAAACAATGTGCTGGTTATATCAGAAAAGCGTACTGGCCATTCCAAATCTTTGAATTATGTTACGTATACAATGTTTTTTTTTATTATGAATATTTGCTGACGTTCTGAGCCCTCAGTTGTTGTTTCCAGAAGCTGTCTATGACAAATGATTAATACAATAAGGATGCATCCAATAGACATACTATCATAATCTCATAATTAATTGAGAGTTTTCCGAAACTAGATATTTCAGCTTAATCTACCTAGCAAATCAGATTAGGTTTCTCTGACTTGAGATACACGTATAACCCACGTTTTAAAAGACTTCGAATATATCACGTGGGTATCCCGTAGTACCCCCCAAAAATATAATCATTCAATTATTATTACTAGTTCTTAATTTTTTGTATTTAGAAGCCTGTATAGTTTGAATGCATATCTATTTGTTTGTTTAGATAAAAGGTGTGATGCAGGTGACTCTAACCTATGATTCATAGACAGAATATTTCGATAAATTATATAACTTCTTCTACTGAAATATATTTACAATGACCATGTTAATGCACTTACTAATCATCTATAATTTTTTTATTTCTTTTATCTGTGCGGTCAGATGAAAACTATGTAGTTTCAAAATACAGTGTCGGGCAAAATAATTAAAACAGTATACTTTTGAAATACTTTAATCTTAAAAATCTGGTTTCATCTAAAATATTGATCAGAGTTTTGATTATTCTGGTATTGTTCTTGCTACTCCATTGTATATTTTCCATAGTATTCCAGATTTATTTGATATTTAGGTAAAATGCGTGAGCAAACAGATTTTGAAAAATAATGTTGGTGCTCACTTGGCAGATCGAAGCTTCGATCACCAAAGTGTTTCCCTTTTTCCAGAGCTAGGTTCCATATTAAGGACGATAACACAACTCGAAAAACGGAAACATCTCCAACAATCGGAGTAACTTTGGTTGCCAAAAAAGATCTCTGATAGAGATGGGCGATCATTAACCCGCGACTAAAGTGTATGCAGAGATAAATCAGCATCTAAGCAAACCAGTTTCTACTAAACCGTTCGTCGTGAGCTAGATAAAGGGGGATACCATGCAAGAGCCGCCATCAGGAAATTTCTGCTTTCTTCTCAATTTTCCATTAAAACCTGATTCAGCTACTCTAGTCGTTTCTTGAGCTCCGAACTGTTATATTTTGGATTATTTTTCATTTTTATCACGTTTATTGTTTTTAACGTTACTTTCTATTTTAGAGGAAAGCGCTAGGGTTATGCTCTTGAACTACGAGGTCTTTGATTTTTGTGTTAGGTAAGCTTATTGGCTTCATTTACTATCACCTCTTCATTTTCCTTATACATCCGTGAGTGCAGCCACCGGTTCTTGTGTCTCTTTTCGTCACATTCGTTGGTAAGTGACTGAATTCAAGGAGTAGCTTTTCTGCATCTAAGAGCGTTGTTACCGACTGGTGGTATGTGACTTTGTCCATGGTACTACTTTCCTGTTTTCATAAGAGCCTGCTATTAATTCTATCATTAAAAAGGGAGCTAATATATTCCTATCTAACGGCTTTTCATGCCATTTCAACACTCTAATAAGCAGTTGGTTCATGGGGAGGATGCAAGTGCCATAATGGAGGTACCACTTTGAGAGAGATCTAACTCTCTCTTTGACAGAACTTACAATCCTAGAATTCTCATGGACATGTCTCTTCTGAAGGGCAGAGTTAGAGCTCCCCATTCCATCTTCCCCACTCTTCTTGCCTTTTTTCATATCAAAAACAAAACAATTTCATGATTAAGTTGGAACTAAAAAATGGATTCTTTTACTTTAGACTCTCTAATAATACTTCGAGGTGGTGGAGTGAGGGAGATTCTTTCATCTGACCCTTCTTCCACAGGGACTCCTATTTCCAAATTTGGTTTATATAAATACATTCTCAAACATGACAGATCGCTTTTCTCGACCGTATTTATATTAGAAAAATGTACTAATTGGATTTACATTAATTATGATTCAATGTAATTCCAGCGTTACAGGACCTGAAAGAAACTGTTATAGCTCAAAAAGTTTATAAGTAGGGTTAAAAAAATAACCATTTTAAGCTACCAATAATACTCGTCCGATTGAGCTGAGATATGACATAAGGTGTAAAATGCTCCAAATTTTTCTTTTAGGGGCACCCCCTCCCCTCTCCGAAAGTCTAAGGCTCAAAGGGGGTTGATCCTACAGGAAAATTTACAGATGCTAATCTATGAAAACGAGCTAAGAAACCTGCTCGAAATATTGTTTATTATAATATAATTGCAAGTGGAGTCTCCATTTCTCATTTAGAAGCTAAATATCCTAAGGTCGTCTAGAAGTTTTTTTTTTGAATTTCGATCTAAATATTTTATTATTTCATTTTCATTTTTTCACTTAAAAAAAAAGTTAGAGATTGAAATTCGAAAAAAAGCTCTTCTTACTGATCTTAGGAATTTCACGTTAGACAGATTAGCTCCTATAAATTTTTCTGTAGGACCAACCCCCATTGAGCCTTAGACTTAGGCGCGAGTACGATTTGAGTACAAAAGTTACTGAAATATTGTATTAAATAAAAAAGCTCATCATGTCGCTTAGGGGAGACCAAGGGGGGGGGGACTACGACGAAGCCATTTACCAAAAATGGGAGGCTATTAAAATCCCCCTCCAATATTCGCACCCCTTACCCATTTCCAGTTGCCACAGCGAACTGAAATTTTCTTTACTGTTTTCTAGCGAACTAAAGTAAAAAAAAAATTGCAAAAAATCAACGGACGATCCCTTTAAAAGAAGAAAAATATTGATTTACGTAGTTTAGATTGTTTTAAATATTCATTTCAGATGATTTCCATTCACTCTTGAACCTTCATGTGCTCTCGTAATACTATTTATCACCTATGATCATTCTTGAGGTCTGAATGAATGAATTTCTTGAGTTATGTTATATATAAGATTCTACAATGTTGTTAGGTTGTTTCGATACACATGATTTTTTGTAAATATCCCAACAAATAGGTTTCTGTGCTCCGGCTACGCTACCGTACTAAATATATTAAGATGAGATAAATGTAAGATGGTCTTACATTTGTATAAGGTCCTTATAAGGTTATAAAGTGTGTTATCTGTTACTCTACTACTATAAGAGTAAATTAAATAAAAGTCTTAAACCTGATGTGGGTTTCCAGCCAGTCGGCGAGGGGTCCGCAGCTGAAAAATACTTCAAGCTTTTCAGCATGTTTATTTTGCTACCCCCCTTTCCTCCTGAAAAGCCTCTCTCCTTATATACGGAGGCGAGGTTGGGGTAACGGATATTACCTTTATAAGTCCCTTTTATTTAATTTCTTTGGGCCGTTGGTTTCGAAGCAGACGTTAAACCTCGTAATAATTAATATATTTTATTGACTAGTAATGTAACATTATCCTAAACACTGAAACTTATTGCTACATCAGCAACCTCTGAACTCATCTTTGGCAATGTTCCTAATTCTGTTTGTTTGTATTTGTTGCAGCGGAAGATGTGAGTTGCGGACAACTGCTGTGCAACGGTCTGTTCTCCGCAGACTCTACCTCCACTTGGCTCTGCGCTGTGGCTCTTTCACATGCATTCTACGACAACACAGAACAGAAGGTGAGAAAGGGAACGGAGACTGAGAGAGAGGGAATGGAGACTGAGAAAGAGAGAATGGAGACTGAGAAAGAGGGAATGGAGACTGAGTGAGAGGGAATGAAGACTGAGTGAGAGGGAATGGAGACTGAGTGAGAGGGAATGGAGGCGGAGTGAGAGGGAATGGAGGCGGAGTGAGAGGGAATGGAGACTGAATGAGAGGGAATGGAGACTGAATGAGAGGGAATGGAGACTGAGTGAGAGGGAATGAAGACTGAGTGAGAGGGAATGAAGACTGAGTGAGAGGGAATGAAGACTGAGTGAGAGGGAATGGAGGCGGAGTGAGAGGGAATGGAGGCGGAGTGAGAGGGAATGGAGGCGGAGTGAGAGGGAATGGAGACTGAGTGAGAGGGAATGGAGACTGAGTGAGAGGGAATGGAGACTGAGTGAGAGGGAATGGAGACGGAGTGAGGGGGAATGGAGACGGAGTGAGGGGGAATGGAGACGGAGTGAGGGGGAATGTAAACGGAGTGAGGGGGAATGGAGACGGAGTGAGGGGGAATGGAGACGGAGTGAGGGGGAATGGAGACGGAGTGAGGGGGAATGGAGACGGAGTGAGGGGGAATGGAGACGGAGTGAGGGGGAATGGAGACGGAGTGAGGGGGAATGGAGACGGAGTGAGGGGGAATGGAGACAATGGTCGTTGGAGTTGCAACGGAGCATGAACTATCTCTCACTCCTCACTTTGAGCCTGTGCAGTGGCGTGCACTCCAAACCGTACTCCCAAACCTGACAAAGGAAGAACCTCCACCAATCACTGTTCCCCTCACATAGTTGCCCGAAGACAGTCCTCGGGACGGTGACAGGACGCAGGGGGTGATCTCTCTGCGATCCGGAAAAGTATTTCGTAGTGCACCATCCAACTTTATCCAATTGATAAGTGGAAATCGAAAAGTAATTGAGTCCATCGATATTAATACTATACAGAATTTGGTAAAAAAAATGTTGCTAGTCTTGATAAGTGTATTTTGTTTGCTAATGGACATTTAGAATGTAAAATTTTTGATGAATAGAAACTTGAGATCTTGCTCTTTCAAATAATATCTGTTTTAGTAATTTTTAGCCTTCTAGCAACAACATTTTTAAATCGACTACTTTTTAGCGAACACCCTGTAGTAATGTTGACCAACCTCAAAGAATCCACTAAGGATCTTAAAAGTCTCTATGTGGTTACCCCTCGTACGCCGTTGCTCTAAAGGTCTCTCAACCTTTGATCATAGCCCTTGAAGCGGATCTCTGTCACAAGCTTTGAGGCCCGAGCTTGAACTTGTTCTAGTCACTTTACATCTGCATGCAGTTTTTGAAACCAGAACTGGACCGCATACTCCAATAGTAGTCTTACAAGGGGAGTTGTAATGGCTGAGTACAGTTTCACTGTTTCGGTATGTAAATTGTCATTAGTTTTATCAAGTGTTTTATTTGCCTTCTGTTAATCATTTAAGCACTACTTAAAGAACTTCAGATCGCGAGTGATCAGAATTCAGAATTCCAAAATCCCTTTGTTCATCGGCAGGCATGATAAGGGTCCTGAGCAAAGTGTAGTTTGCTTACAAGTTTCGAGAACCCGCATGGGGCACTCTATACTAATTTACGTTGAAGGTCATCCGCCTCGAATCCGACCAGTCTCCAATCCTTAACAGGTCTCCTGTTAGTACTCAGACGACAACTGGATCCACTGCGTTGATATCTATCTTCGTGTCATCAGCAAATTTTGAAATTCTACTGACGAGCCCCACCTCTAGATCGTTCATATAGATGATAAAGATAAATAGACCTAGGACTGATCTGTGGAACCACGATGCTTATGGAGCCCCAAAGAAATGACACTTAATTGAGATATTGTCTTGTCGCTCAGCCACGATATGAATCATTGGAGGAATCGACTTCTACCTAGACTGAAGGTCTCCGGTGAGGTACTTTCTCGAAAGCCTTCTTGAAGTTTAGATATACGATGTCAACTGCTCTGGATCTGTCATATTCATTAAATAGGTAGAAAAAGAATTCTAATAGGTTAGTCTGACGTGATTGTTTGTGATTTGTGCTCTTCAATGTGAGCAACAACCCTGTCCTTAATGATGAACTCTAGCAACTTGCCAGGAACTGACGTCAGGCTGATCGGCCTGTAATTGCTGCTAGTCGTGGTGTCTCCAGCCTTTAAGATCGGGACCACATATGCGATCTCCAAGTCATCAGGAATCTCACCTTTCTCCAGAGAGACACTAAATATAGGTTGCAGATGTGCATCCCTTCCGGTATTCACATTTTCCATGATCTTCGTTTGGAACCCATCAGGTCCAACGGCCTTTTTTGGGTCTTGCACGTCAACTTCAGCTTCTACCTCTTCAACAGAGCAAATGATATCAGTCACTGACCTCAGCCAATCATAGATAACTACGGGTCAGGGGTATTAGCGACGTCCTCCATAGTGAGGTAAATGGCGAAATAACTGTAGGGTTCAGCTGCTATGTCTGCTTTCAAGACTGCCAACACTCTTTGACTAGTTCTGAAGGGTCTTATTTGTCTCCTAGAGGGTTTACTTATATGAACAAAGCAAAGAACCTCTTCATGTTGTCCCAACATGTGAACACAATCCGGTAATCCTCCACTATTTCAGCCTGCCGCACTAGCCTTTTGACCAACCTTCGTTGGTCAAAGAGCAGTTTCCTCCTCTTAATCGCACTGCCGAGATCCTTGTGGAACCATTTAGAATTACTCCTTGCTCAGACCATTTAGGATTATTTCTGGAATCATGTACCATCTTACGCGGAATGCATGTCTCCAGGATCGAGATCTATTTTGCCTTAAAGCCCGGCACATCAGACCAGGTGAACCTTGGGGCTGGGGACGAGGTCGCTGCAGATTACGGATTAGGGAATTGAGACTAATGATAATGGAGACTGAAAGAGGGAATGCAAAGAGATTGATAGGGAATGAAATGTGTATAAGATTCGTATTTTTTATTGCTCCATGAAATTGTATAGTTGAGGATAAAACTGAGTAACTTCACCTCCATATGGTATATTGCTTTGGCTCACAGGCGGTGTATTCTGATGCTGTCTTTGGTGAATGGAAGAGAAGGTATAGCGCAGTTTTGTAACCACATTGAAGAACTGTACGAATTGCACTCTTCTAGCGGTTCAGTTCACTCCATCTGTACCAGAAATATTGGTGAACTTTGTATGCCATTTTATCGTGAATCTAAGAGTCCGAAATCATTTTAATACAATAGCAGTAGATTGTGGAATGAATGCCTTGCTCTATATTTGCGAGGTGAGTTATCCATAACTAGGTTCTGTTCGTTATTGTGACCTTCGCTTTTCGATAAAAACGACACTTAGTTGTATTTCTTTAAATTATCTGGTTGTAATTCTATGGTTCTAGACAAAGCTTCTGCCTGTAATGTATATAATTTTTCTTCCAGGAGCAGTTTTTGCGAGTGCAGTTAGCGACAGGACAAGGCAGCGGGTGCATGTCTCTGCTACAACAAGTGTGTAGTCTTCTTCTCAAACCCACAGCTCAGTTCAGAGCTAAAGTTGGTCTGCTCCAACTGTTGGCTTTGTGGTTGGTACAATGTCCTAGAGCTGTGACACAGCTACTCAACGTGCAGGAGATGATTCCCTTCCTCACCACTCAGGTAATGATTGCCTTCTTCACCACTCAGGTAATGATTGCCTTCTTCACCACTCAGGTAATGATTGCCTTCTTCACCGCTCAGGTAATGATTGCCTTCTTCAACACTCAGGTAATGATTGCCTTCCTCACCACTCAGGTAATGATTGCCTTCCTCACCACTCAGGTAATGATTGCCTTCTTCACCACTCAGGTAATGATTGCCTTCCTCACCACTCAGGTAATGATTGCCTTCCTCACCACTCAGGTAATGATTGCCTTCTTCACCACTCAGGTAATGATTGCCTTCCTCACCACTCAGGTAATGATTGCCTTCTTCACCACTCAGGTAATGATTGCCTTCTTCACCACTCAGGTAATGATTGCCTTCCTCACCACTCAGGTAATGATTGCCTTCCTCACCACTCAGGTAATGATTGCCTTCCTCACCACTCAGGTAATGATTGCCTTCTTCACCACTCAGGTAATGATTGCCTTCTTCACCACTCAGGTAATGATTGCCTTCCTCACCACTCAGGTAATGATTGCCTTCCTCACCACTCAGGTAATGATTGCCTTCTTCACCACTCAGGTAATGATTGCCTTCCTTACCACTCAGCTAATGATTGCCTTCTTCACCACTCAGGTAATGATTGCCTTCTTCACCACTCAGGTAATGATTGCCTTCTTCACCACTCAGGTAATGATTGCCTTCCTTACCACTCAGGTAATGATTGCCTTCTTCACCACTCAGGTAATGATTGCCTTCTTCACCACTCAGGTAATGATTGCCTTCTTCACCACTCACGTAATGATTGCCTTCTTCACCACTCAGGTAATGATTGCCTTCTTCACCACTCAGGTAATGATTGCCTTCTTCACCACTCAGGTAATGATTGCCTTCCTCACCACTCAGGTAATGATTGCCTTCTTCACCACTCAGGTAATGATTGCCTTCTTCACCACTCAGGTAATGATTGCCTTCCTCACCACTCAGGTAATGATTGCCTTCTTCACCACTCAGGTAATGATTGCCTTCTTAACCACTCAGGTAATGATTGCCTTCCTCACCACTCAGGTAATGATTGCCTTCCTCACCACTCAGGTAATGATTGCCTTCTTCACCACTCAGGTAATGATTGCCTTCTTCACCACTCACGTAATGATTGCCTTCTTCACCACTCAGGTAATGATTGCCTTCTTCACCACTCAGGTAATGATTGCCTTCTTAACCACTCAGGTAATGATTGCCTTCCTCACCACTCAGGTAATGATTGCCTTCTTCACCACTCAGGTAATGATTGCCTTCCTCACCACTCAGGTAATGATTGCCTTCCTCACCACTCAGGTAATGATTGCCTTCCTCACCACTCAGGTAATGATTGCCTTCCTCACCACTCAGGTAATGATTGCCTTCCTCACCACTCAGGTAATGATTGCCTTCTTCACCACTCAGGTAATGATTGCCTTCTTCACCACTCAGGTAATGATTGCCTTCTTCACCACTCAGGTAATGATTGCCTTCTTCACCACTCAGGTAATGATTGCCTTCCTCACCACTCAGGTAATGATTGCCTTCCTCACCACTCAGGTAATGATTGCCTTCCTCACCACTCAGGTAATGATTGCCTTCTTCACCACTCAGGTAATGATTGCCTTCTTCACCACTCAGGTAATGATTGCCTTCCTCACCACTCAGGTAATGATTGCCTTCCTCACCACTCAGGTAATGATTGCCTTCTTCACCACTCAGGTAATGATTGCCTTCCTTACCACTCAGCTAATGATTGCCTTCTTCACCACTCAGGTAATGATTGCCTTCTTCACCACTCAGGTAATGATTGCCTTCTTCACCACTCAGGTAATGATTGCCTTCCTTACCACTCAGGTAATGATTGCCTTCTTCACCACTCAGGTAATGATTGCCTTCTTCACCACTCAGGTAATGATTGCCTTCTTCACCACTCACGTAATGATTGCCTTCTTCACCACTCAGGTAATGATTGCCTTCTTCACCACTCAGGTAATGATTGCCTTCTTCACCACTCAGGTAATGATTGCCTTCCTCACCACTCAGGTAATGATTGCCTTCTTCACCACTCAGGTAATGATTGCCTTCTTCACCACTCAGGTAATGATTGCCTTCCTCACCACTCAGGTAATGATTGCCTTCTTCACCACTCAGGTAATGATTGCCTTCTTAACCACTCAGGTAATGATTGCCTTCCTCACCACTCAGGTAATGATTGCCTTCCTCACCACTCAGGTAATGATTGCCTTCTTCACCACTCAGGTAATGATTGCCTTCTTCACCACTCACGTAATGATTGCCTTCTTCACCACTCAGGTAATGATTGCCTTCTTCACCACTCAGGTAATGATTGCCTTCTTAACCACTCAGGTAATGATTGCCTTCCTCACCACTCAGGTAATGATTGCCTTCTTCACCACTCAGGTAATGATTGCCTTCCTCACCACTCAGGTAATGATTGCCTTCCTCACCACTCAGGTAATGATTGCCTTCCTCACCACTCAGGTAATGATTGCCTTCTTCACCACTCAGGTAATGATTGCCTTCTTCACCACTCAGGTAATGATTGCCTTCCTCACCACTCAGGTAATGATTGCCTTCCTCACCACTCAGGTAATGATTGCCTTCTTCACCACTCAGGTAATGATTGCCTTCCTTACCACTCAGCTAATGATTGCCTTCTTCACCACTCAGGTAATGATTGCCTTCTTCACCACTCAGGTAATGATTGCCTTCTTCACCACTCAGGTAATGATTGCCTTCCTTACCACTCAGGTAATGATTGCCTTCTTCACCACTCAGGTAATGATTGCCTTCTTCACCACTCAGGTAATGATTGCCTTCTTCACCACTCACGTAATGATTGCCTTCTTCACCACTCAGGTAATGATTGCCTTCTTCACCACTCAGGTAATGATTGCCTTCTTCACCACTCAGGTAATGATTGCCTTCCTCACCACTCAGGTAATGATTGCCTTCTTCACCACTCAGGTAATGATTGCCTTCTTCACCACTCAGGTAATGATTGCCTTCCTCACCACTCAGGTAATGATTGCCTTCTTCACCACTCAGGTAATGATTGCCTTCTTAACCACTCAGGTAATGATTGCCTTCCTCACCACTCAGGTAATGATTGCCTTCCTCACCACTCAGGTAATGATTGCCTTCTTCACCACTCAGGTAATGATTGCCTTCTTCACCACTCACGTAATGATTGCATTCTTCACCACTCAGGTAATGATTGCCTTCTTCACCACTCAGGTAATGATTGCCTTCTTAACCACTCAGGTAATGATTGCCTTCCTCACCACTCAGGTAATGATTGCCTTCTTCACCACTCAGGTAATGATTGCCTTCCTCACCACTCAGGTAATGATTGCCTTCCTCACCACTCAGGTAATGATTGCCTTCCTCACCACTCAGGTAATGATTGCCTTCCTCACCACTCAGGTAATGATTGCCTTCCTCACCACTCAGGTAATGATTGCCTTCTTCACCACTCAGGTAATGATTGCCTTCTTCACCACTCAGGTAATGATTGCCTTCTTCACCACTCAGGTAATGATTGCCTTCTTCACCACTCAGGTAATGATAGCCTTCTTTCCTAAAATTTCTAGATCTCTCAGTACAGTCATTCAATTGTCATCTAACTGTAAGTATGTCTATAGATTAGAGTTGTTGAGATTAAAGGCACTTCTTACAAGTGATAGTTCCTGTACATCTAAGACGCTTCATATCTTCTTGACAAACAACTGACACGAACATTTTATTAAAGCTCAAAAAAAACTGTATCTTGGTATCGTACCAATTGTTATCTATATCTTAATATCATACCAATTGTTGCCTATATCTTGGTATCGTACCAATTGTTATCTATATCTTAATATCATACCAATTGTTACCTATATCTTGGTATCGTACCAATTGTTACCTATATCTTGGTATCGTACCAATTGTTACCTATATCTTGGTATCGTACCAATTGTTACCTATATCTTGGTATCGTACCAATTGTTATCTATATCTTGGTATCGTACCAATTTTTACCTAGCTATATCTTGGTATCGCACCAATTGTTACCTATATCTTGGTATCGCATCACTGTTTTTTTTCAGATCTCAGGCAGTGAGACGGAGGACGCAGAGTCTCAGATCATCCAAGGCATGTGCTGCTTCATCGTCGCCTGCTGCTCCCTCTACAACGAATCTGCCCCCAAAACTCTCTCTCGGAGCCAAATCACTTCCCTCGTCACTGACAGAATAGGAGCTCATATCTTCAGAAACAAACTCACTAACCTGGGGCGCAGTGAGTTCTTCCTCCACGCCTCCAAGTCTGTCCGTGTGTCTGCTAAGACAGAGCGTGAACTGTGCTTCGACTCTTCCTTCGTGTCGCAGTACCGTGCCCTGGAGAGTAGCTTGCTCAGGGCTGTCAATATTGGCGAGGCGTCAGAGGGCGAGAAGCTGGAAATGAAGGTCATTCTTTTACTGGTTTCAATTCAATAATTTGATTTCATTGATATTCTTCAGCGGTAATTTCTGAACATTTTCTAAAGAAGCACAATGTATCTTATAATTTATTCACAAATGCTAACTATTCAATATGAAATATATATCAGATTCTGAATCAGTTATTAATGATTGTTTGAATCCTTATAACTTGTTGCATTATTTCTCTTATTTCGTTTTCAGGTTTCAGAGCTGGAGCAGAAGTTGGCTGAAAGTGAGCAAAGTGTATCAAATCTGACGACTGCTAATCAAACTTTGCAAGAATCTAATGCGCACCTCACGCAGGCTCTGAGTGCGGACAGTAACGCCGCAGCTACACAGCAGCAGATAGCGGAACTAACCTACGCTAGGGACTATTACTATTACCAGATGCTGGAGAGAGACAAACTTTTGCAGGTTAGGCGTACCTTAGAGTTACAATCCCCGCTATTCCTCCGGGATTGTCTATGTTTGCAAATGTAATGTTTAAAATTGCTCTATTTTCACTTGATTAGTTTAGCTGCTTCACTAATTACAATAAGAAACTAATTACTTTAAAGATCCCTAATTAATCCTCTTGAAATAATTTGTAATTTGGTAGTTACCTATATTTTTCAATAACGATTCACCACGCTGCGGTTTACCGTTCAAAGAACGGCAAATGAATTTTTATTAACTTTTCAATTTTTTATCTCAGAGTCAATCCCCTGAAGGTACTCAGGCTGGTGGTCTGACTAATGGGTCCTCTACTGACGCAGAACTACAGACCCTGAGATGTCAACTGGAAGACCTGCAGTTGGTGCTGCAGAAGAAGGATGAGACTATTTACAAGATGCAGTCTGAAGTCATTCCATCTAACAATGAGGAGCTGTCGAAGAGTGTACAACTCTTGCAGAACAAACTAGACCAGTCGCACGCTCTTACTAAGAGTCTAGAGGAGCAAAAGAGAGACATTCAAAGCAAACTAGAAGACTCTATGGCTCTTTGTAAAACTTTAGAAGATAAAACAAGAGAGCTTGAGAGCCAAGTGAGTGAAAAGAGCAGTAAGCTAACCAATGGAGTCACTTCAAACGGTACAGAAAGTCTAAAGGAAGAAACTAAAAAGAGGCAACAATTGGAGGTGAGTAATATTTACTTCAAACACATTTTAGTAATCACCTGATGTTTGTCAAAATGTTTGATGAACAATTTACCAATAAAATTTATTTCTTCAAACTCTAGTTTGAGAATGTGTTAGATATCGTGTATAACATTGTTTTCTCTCTCACAGGCTGAGATGAGTTCACTGCAGTCAGAGCAAGAGGATCTGCTGTTGCTTCTAGCGGAGCAGGATGGTAGGATACAGAGGTACAGGAGTCACCTCACCGTGAGGGGGGTGAGTCCTCCCCCTGGAGAAGAAATGGACGAGGAGGAGGAAGAGGAAGATTTGCAGTGAGGGGTGGTACTTGATGCAACAATCTGTTATATTCTGAACTGAGTGAATTTGAGAAAATGACCTCAAGATTTGAGAGAATGAATGGTAAGAGAGAAATATAGAGAGAGTGGTGTGATGTGATGGTGCGGACACTATCTCAAGAGAGATAGTGTCCGCGCACACAAAAAGAAGTAGTACGCTTATAGCAGTGATACCCAATTCATTCTTGCAATCTTTCTTGCTATCTCTGTTGGTGTGCGCGTGGCCTAAGAGAGGTAGAGTGGTGTTGTGGTAAAAGTGAGAGTGAGTGATAGAGAGAGTGGTGTGATTTTTACACAAAGTATAGTTTGTAAAATTGTGTTACAATTTACTGGCGTATTTCAAAATCAAAAACTTCAAGTTACTTCCCAGGAGCTCCATCGGATTAGAGGAATAAATTAGTATAGTCTCTCGGTCCTTGAACTGTTGTAATTTGACCTACTAAGTTACCTAAATCTGCATGGTGATGCATTGAACATCTGTCGCCTCTGATATAATCTGATGACTGACAATTGTGAGCCATTCACTTCGGGCTGTTTGGAGTCCTTCCCTCTCATCTATGTTAGATGTGACTCAGAGTTTGTCTGTGAGTTACTCAGGAGAGACTCAGTTCAGAGTCATTTATTTGTCTTTGTTTACTCTGATAACTTTCCACTGTTCTTTTACTGACTTAGATAAAATAGCTAACTTCAAATCATTTCAATAGTTTCATCTTGTAGGTATGTAGCTACTTGATAATTATTTTTACTTTACTTTTGTATTCCCATTTAAACTTAATATTAACTTCTTAACTTAAATTTTGGGTACTTATAAGCTGTTGATTTTATACATCTATTTATTGAGGAAATAGCCTTGCTTTATTTTAATCTAACTGTATTGTGTCCTGTAACAATTCAGACCTATTTTGTGTTTAATGTGTGTTGCTTTTGTTATAAAAGAAAAATGTTGAGGATATATTTATAATTTTTTAAGTAGTGTCGTGTAAAAAGGTAGATCTTTAAATCAGTTTAATACATTTGTAATGGTATTAAATAATGAATTGAGTTTGGTTTTTCTCTCCTCAAAAGTTTTGCTCGAATATAGAGTAACCGAGGTGCGTCAGTTCTTTCTAGGCCGTCGCACAGGAAGGTTCTGATGTGCCTCTCTTCTCTCAAACTCAAGGGGACACACTGTGTCTTAGGGATTTGCTCTCCCTGGATCCTTAGCACTCTTTCAGAACTTATATTGCTCATCTGTTAAATTATCATTTTAATAGTTGTTAGCACATACGATGAGGACAATTAATAATATTCTGTTATAGAATTTGTGTTTATAGTTAACTGCACATTTATCTCACTATTCATGGAACAAACTACTATCAAGGTGAGTGACTGGAACTTTAATTTATAGTTGTTTATAGAAGATAAATTAATTATATCCACAATATTTCGACCTCTTTTCATTGCTACAATCATCAGGTGCATATGAGTCATGATCTCTCTGATGAAATTTACGAGATGGCGGTGCCGGAGAGCCACATGTTGCGAGAGTTGAAGAGAGTTTGTCTGCACCACTTCACCAACTCTTTGGAAGATTTTGATGATATTCTCATGGTGAAGGTGCCAGGTTATGAACAACTCACTGAAGAACAAACTGTGGGCAGCTGTGGCATCAAAGACACAGGTACTATGGTAACTAGAATATCTCGTATAGCTTTATTCTATGATTTATATTGTACGGAAAATTGACAGACGAAAAATTACCAATCACATAGCTACTTCATTTTTGGTTATTTGGTTATGTAAGAACATTCTAACAAAAAAATATCTTGAAGGGATTTTAATTGCTAAGTTAGCCGTAATGTAGTTTATTGTATCAGCTAGTCTGTCGTACTGCATACTTCATATTTTCTCAATGACCTGGCAGGGGGGTTCGGGGGTTGGCACGTCCCCCGTTAGCTATACATATATTTGATGTTATATCAGAAATAAACTGCTATCATTTAGAGAATTTTTTTTGCTTATTTCTATTTCGATATTCAATTATTTAACAATATATTTACTGTGTATTATCGGAATTAGATTAGAGAATTAAAATGTTTTTAGAACGTGTTAATAACCAACATTGTTTCAAAAAGTGACTGGCAGTTTACTCTGCACCAATTTCCCAGTGTTTTTGTATTTTTAATTGTATATAAAATTTAGCTAGTATAATAATAGTGCAAATCAACTGATGAATGTCTAAGAGAAGTCTCTCACTCAAAATTATTCATTCTCAGATCTGGTGATTCTGACGAGGGTGAACAAATACACTCCTACAGAGCCTTACTTTAAGAGAGATGATGGCAATTATTTAACAGCAGAAAATATTGCTAAAGCAGTTGAGAATATGCCGCACCTACCTAAAGGGGTGAGATGCCTCACCCATGGCATTACGGAGCCGGTGAGTCTTACCTCAGAAGATAGTTGGGTAGTTCTACCTAAGAAGATAGGTTGGTAGTCTTACCGCAGAAGATAGTTAGGTAGTTCTACCTAAGAAGATAGGTTGGTAGTCTTACCGCAGAAGATAGTTAGGTAGTCTTACCTCAGAAGATAGTTAGGTAGTCTTACCGCAGAAGATAGTTAAGTAGTCTTACCTCGCAGAAGATAGTTAGGTAGTCTTACCGCAAAAGATAGTTAGGTAGTCATACCGCAAAAGATAGTTAGGTAGTCATACCGCAAAAGATAGTTAGGTAGTTTTACCGCAGAAGGTAGTTAGGTAGTCTTACCGCAGAAGGTAGTTAGGTAGTCTTACCGCAGAAGGTAGTTAGGTAGTATTACCGCAGAAGGTAGTTAGGTAGTCTCACCTCAGAAGATAGTTAGGTAGTCTTACCGCAGAAGATAATTAGGTAATCTTACCGCAGAAGGTAGTTAGGTAATCTTACCGCAGAAGATAGTTAGGTAGTCTTAAAGCAGAAGATAGTAAGGATAAGGCTATCGTTACTATTGATGCGTATTCGAGCGATTTTTCGCACTGACGATATCGTCAGAACTGATCGTCAGTGCGTGGTGGTTACACTGTACGTGATTTCTGACAGTCAGTATGTTTCTGCCCAATTAATATTGGGGTCTAAACTATGTTTATTTGGGTAGCCGGTAAATTGCTCGAAAACAATTGCTCGAAAAACAATTGCTCGAATGAACAATTGCTCGAAAGAACAATTGCTCGAAAGACAATTGCTCGAAAGACAATTGCTCGAACGAACAATTGCTCGAATGAACAATTGCTCGAATTATCAAATTGCTCGAATGAACAAAATTGCTCGAATTATAAAATTGCATAAATTTCGATTTTATAAAAGTCAGTTATTCATAAAGTGGAGCTGCACCTAACAATCCTTGTTTCTTTTTAGTGATTGATCATTAATCATTCTATAAATGATTTTAATTATTACTCATTCTGCATAATTTTTTTAGACCGATTGTCTCATCTCGTATGTAACATGTGAATTGGAATCATGTGGTGAATCACTACTATTTATGTTTTTTATCATTGAACCCGAATTTTTTTGTAGATTTATTGAAACTCTGCCATAACTTTGAGTTATTTTACTTATTGAGGTGCCACATACAGATAGGCTAGTAATAAATAATTTTTTCGGGTTTTATGATAAAAAAAACATGAATAGTAGTGATTAACCACATGATTCCAAATCTCATGTTACATACGAGATGACACAAACGGTCTTAAAAAATTATGCAGAATGAGTAATAATTAAAATCATTTATAGAATGATTTATGATCAATCACTAAAAAGAAACAAGGATTGTTAGGTGCAGCTCCACTTCATGAATAACTGACTTTTATAAAATCGAAATTTATGCAATTTTATAATTCGAGCAATTTTGTTCATTCGAGCAATTTGATAATTCGAGCAATTGTTCATTCGAGCAATTGTTTTTCGAGCAATTGTCTTTCGAGCAATTGTTCTTTCGAGCAATTGTTCATTCGAGCAATTGTTTTTCGAGCAATTGTTTTCGAGCAATTGTTTTCGAGCAATTTACCTAGAACCGTTTATTTGAGGTAATGTTCGGGAGGAATTTAAAACCTACCTGTATGCCTCTGAAATAATAGACGCGACGCTAATGTTATCATTTTTTTTCACTGCACACAATTTTTGAAATACCTAAATAAAAAAATAAGGAGATTATTTTTCATATAAGTTCATAACTATAAGGATATTGAATTTTACTTGAAAAAATTGTGCACAATGACTACCAATTCAAGCCTTTATATAAACAAAAAAGTATTATATACAATATTAAATAATATCTGTATTATTACTGTTAGGTAATATCATATAATATATTTCCAAAACGCAAGGGTAAACAGTAACAGCAATCGAAAGTAAGAGAATTAAACACAAAAATTACCTTATCTGTCGCTAGTCGCATGAAAAAATCAAACTCATTTGAACGCTGAAGTTGTTCTGACGACTTCTTACGTATTCTGACGACTAAATCGCTGCCACTGTAACCACTCCCATTGGAAAGTATGAATTTGATTTCCATCCGATTTCATCAGAAGTCGTCAGTGCGAAAAATTGCTTGAATCCATAGTAACCGTACCCTAAGACATTCATCCTCCTAGCTTACTAGAAGCAATATCAGCCGATCCTTTTGAGCTTTATAACCAGGTGTTGTTTTCATCCTTTACATACACATGAAGGACTGGGTATCATTTTCCAGAGTAAACCTGTCCCACACTTGACAAAGAAAATAATCATATTTATAGAAGATTTTCTGTAATTCTGCTTCATAATTAACCAGAGCTGACACAAAAGCTCTGGTTGTTTTTTATCATCTAATAAATCCACTTAATGGAACGTTCTTCTTTTTTTGAACCGTAATCTAAGTTAGCAAGGCTGATTAATTAATGCTGAGGTAATTAAATAATACAAATATCGAATATTTTCTTACAACTATTAGTAATTAATTGCGTGTCAGCACTAACTATAACTATAAAAAGCAACTATAAAATCAAAATCACCTAAAGTGAACACGATTAGCTATGCTATCTAATAAAATGTACTATATTTAAAAAGAAATCGAATTCAAGAAGATGGATATACCTATCTAATAAAATAAATAATATTTTAAAAATCAAAATATTATGGACATCTAATAAAAAAGTCTGAGCAAGTAAAGATAACGGACCAGAAATTAAGCTAGTAAAGTTAACGTACCAGAAACTGTTTCTTCTATAGTTTTAAAAATATTTGCTTTAGTTTTTTTATAAATGTACAACATTATAAATGATAATACTAATGATTTTACATTAATTTTGCATATTTTATTAATTGAAAGAATTGATAAAAAAGGTGATCCATTTTAAAGTTGTGAAGAACGAGTAGTGAAAAGATAAAAAAAACCTTCTGCTTAAATCCTTTAATGTGGTATCCATGATTCCAAAATTGTATTCTTATTCCAATTATTGGTCAAATATTTGATAATTTAACCTAGTAAAGTTAACAGACCAGAATTGAAGCTAGTAAAGTCAAAATATAATAATGTGAAATGATCAAAGCACAGTTAAATAGATCAAACAAGTGTCCCGACAGTTGGGCCCAAGACAATTGGGCCCAGTACAATTGGGCCCCAGTACAATTGGGCCCAGGACAATTAAGCCTCGTGACAATTATACTTTTTTTCAATTTTTTTCAGAATTTACTGTATTAACTTAATTACAGACCCTTGCTACTGTAATAACTAAGTTTGTGATAATATGCATTTTGTATAAAAATATAGTCTTGAGCATATTTAAAATAAAGAATATTCCTTACATGATAAAAATATTCTCGTTATGAAAAATAATTATTTTCTAATAGAACAATTTCTTTTCAAGAATAAATGCTATTATTCTATTAAACTACAATAATTTTCTGTTCTGAGATAGGTCATGTAAGTAACAAATTTCCTAGTTACAGTACCTCTATATTGAAATAGTAAATGAGTTAGGATTTAGCCAATAGAAAATAAGAATGCAGCTATTTTAGATAAAGAAACAATAGAAAATAAGGATGTAGGTATTTTAGACATGCCGGAATTATTGGAACATACAAATTGAATTAAAGTTAATGTGCATTATTTGAATACTGTGCAGTGTTCAATAATTAAAAGGTTTATGAATTATTATTGCAAAATGTATTCTCATAATCTCATTTTATCCAAACAACTGTTCAATATAACGTTTAACCTTTAAAATTTACCCATTTTTTACCAAATATTTATCTTTGTCAGACGATGGATCCATGGGTCGATCATGATTCAAAATAATACAACTTATTTAAAGACTTCAAAGATTTTCATTACATTGAAACATGAGATTAGCATCCATATGTGATCTAAGGGGCTTGCTAATATATACCTTATCAAGTATGAATCGAATTAAAAAATATAAACATATTTTTAGAGAATATAAAGCATATTTCAAAGATAATATTGTCACTTCCCTAGTAAAAACAATGTAACACTTCTTTATTGTGTCTTCTGCCCAATTTTTTTCTGGGCTTAATTGTTTTGGGGCCCAATTGTCGTGGGCCCAATTGTCATGGGCCCAATTGTCCTGGGCCCAACTGTCGGTGCGCCCAACTGTCGGGGCCCAATTGTCCTGGGCCCAACTGTCGGTGCACCGATCAAACCAGGGTTGGTAAAAACCAATGTTTTTTTAAAATAAAAAACCAATGGTTTTTATTGGTTTATTTGAATTTTATATGGAATTATTCATTAAAAGTGCATATAGATACTGATTAGTAATAAACTTATCACTATACATGGTTAACAATACAAAACATCATTCATGTTTTGATAAATTATGAAAAAGAAATCGATTTATTTGAGATAAATTATGAAAAATTTAATTAATGCAGAAGATATGTATAATTATACTACCAATTCATGAATAATTCTTAGCTGCTACTCTACTTTAATATGATCATAAAAAAATTCAAAACTCAAGTTTTAAATAGATTATTCAAACACAAGAAGATTGAAATATTTTTTAATTCTTATATTACCATTGGTTTACATTTCAAATTTAGATGTTCAAACTAAAATATAACATATTAGCTAATGTATATCACAGTGTGACTCAAGACTACTTTGATATTTACTAAATCACTATGTAAAAATAATAACTTTATAAAATGGTAATAACACAAAATGGTGAAAAGAAAACCCTGTCCATATTCTATTTTCCTTTGGTTTTAATGTCTTCCATTAAAAAAATTACATTAGTAAGATTAACTAATTATAATTTTATATAGCTACATTATATATTTAAATGATTAATGATATATTAAAAATTATTTTAGAGTTGTAACGGATAAAAAAAACAAATTAACCATGGTTTCTTAGCTTGTTTTTAACCCATGGTTTCTTAGCTTGGTTTAAACCAAACCTCCCTGGATCAAACCCTTTGTAAGAAAACGCAAGCACAGTTTAATAAGAGTGTTTACACTAAGCACGCTGAGTTACTAATGTACTAATTGATTTAATAAACTCTCACTCAGACAAAGCTCCTTGTTTTCACTTCATCTTTTTAAATCAATATTTAATTATAAATCTTTGTCCACTATTCTCAATAATTTTACACTGCATTTTACGCCGTTAGGTATTTTATCCATGAGGCATTTTGTCCATAGGCATTCTGTACGCTCACGTTTAATCTGCAATGAAATGTTTTATTCTTATTTTCACATTCTTGCAGTTGGTCAATAAACATAACTATGTTATTTTGTGTACTCATATATCTCTCATGTGCCCACAGTTTCAATTCTCTGACAATATGATGAAGAGTCGATTGCTGTTGGGTTTGGCGCACAATTGCCTTACGATAATTGCCGCCAAATTCCCAGATGTCGAGCAAATATTTGGCGCCATTATCGTCAAACTCAAACGCAGACACAGGACCAACATGAAGCCTGAGAGCATCAAACAACTGCAGGTGAACAGTTAAACACTAGAAACTTTTCTAAAGATATCTATTTTGTCTCTAGTGATTAGAATTATAATATTGAATTATTATAAAAAATTGAATATCAAAGAGTTGTGAATCAAAAATACTAACAGCAAACCTTTTTGATGGTTTGAAGTGTGATTCAAAAACAAAGAAATGGGAGTCTTAACAAATTTATACGCCTAATAATTAAGGCAAAATATTTGAATATGATAGGATAGGCATTGATAGCACGCATAATAATAGGAATATGAGTAATGAAGACTTTCTTTTCAGTTCGTTAAAATTTGACAACAAATTTCCTGTGAAAGACTGCTGTACAATTTTCTATCCAAAGTCATCAAATTTTGAAACTGTGTCTTCTATTCTCGGTAACTAGTGTATTATTAATTATTTTACAGGAACAAGGGTACACCGAGGAAGTCTCCATGATGGCGCTGAAGCAGAGTAACTCAGTTGCTGAGGCTGTCAGTTGGTTAGAGCATAACAAAGATGGCCTCTATCAAGGACAACCTCCTCCAAACATTCCATGGACTGTTGGTTCTGATGCCATAAAGGTCTTCATGCCCCAGTTTTGGCACTTCAAACGCACACATTTTGAGGTGAGAAGCAAAGCAAAATGTGTTGTGATGTGGCGAATATTTAAAAATGTTTGCGATATGGAACTCCTAGTTGTGGTAATAAATAAATTGTCTACTAGGCTAGATTTAAAGTTGATTTCTCTTCCTAGTTTTAAAATCAGTTTCTTTGTCGTTCTGTCACATATTAAGAGTCGCAATTCGATGGAATTATTACATTATAGATAAATAATATGGAACTGCTGTAATTTAAAATATGGAACTGTTGTAATTTACATTATATATTTTCTTTTTTGCTGGTGGTAGGTGACTTTGTCAATGCAGCCACTTTCCTTTCTGACTGCTTTTTTAGTCCCTTGTATTATATTTCAATTTCTATTTATATTTGGTAACTTCTCTAAAAGGAAACATGAAACTAAAATAAGAGTGAAATGAGAATTATAACTGAATGCCATGTTTTATAATTAGGATGAACATGTGTAGCTACATCAATTTGTTGTTCATTATATTACCCAATTCATCACCAGTCATCTCATATTGCTAAATTTTACTGTTAGTTGAGACTGAGTCTGATTTCACTTCATTTTAGTTTTAAATGGAAGAAAATATCTAAGATCGATGGACATGTTCCGTCCAATTCACCGAATTTGTTCAATCTTAAAATTGCGCAGCCAAATTTTAAACTCTTGAAATTATTTGACATCTCGAGATTGCGCAATGGTCATGAGCATGAATTAGTGATCAAGTTCTCTTTGACTAACTAACTCAAGCTTGATTACCATTATATGAACATTTTTATAAAATTTAGTTTTTTACTTGTTACTTCTGGTAGCAATTTGTGCAACAGCAAACTATGCAGCAACCAAAAGTATTGAGTAACGAATAAACAAGAAATAAACGAATTCTACTTACTTCAATATTCATGTTTTATGTGTAGTTTTAACTGTTATATTTTGAAGTAAATTGGTTGATAAATTGATTATCTACTCCATCACTGTTGGTTCTGCTTCATACCCTTACCCTGCCTTGGACAATCTTGATATTGCTGCGCATATTCAAAGATCACAAAAACACGCACAGCGCATTCTTAAGATAGCGCAATTCGGAAAATTGTGCAGAACGATTACACTATGGGTTTCAGTTATTTACTTTAGGATATTTGATATGATCATTGCTGCTCTTTATTACTATTGATGCGGAATCTATAATATAATAAATGCCATGTTTGATATGTAAAATTATACACTTGATATCGTGTAATATCAATAATAAATAGTCAATAAATCATAACTAGTGAGAGATTCTTATCAATTTAATTAGATGAAAAGATATGTTTGAAAATTATAATTCTTTGAATGTTCGAAACTGTTTCTCAGGTGAAGCCAGCCTCCCTCCTCAGCTCTCTCACGGCAGACAATCAGCCTCATGAGTTATCTTTCGATGCTCTGATGCAGTGTGGCAACAACTTAGAAAATGCAGTGAGTGTCAGTGTACTGAGTAACTCAGTAACTATCAAACAGTTAGGGTTTCTCTTATCTTATCGGGTAAAGGCCTTCATCTAGAGTTAGACCTTTTACTCACGCTTATTGACGCTTAGTTTATTTCAAGGATCTATTAGTCGAAATGTTCTATAGACCATTTTCCCCAGTTTCAATCCGTTAGTTTGGTGCCAATGTCTGAATTTCAGAATCTCTTATTCTTTCTTCTGGTAAGATTTTCTCCACTAATTTACTATCAGCCAATTGGTAAGTTGAGGCACTTGGTGCATCTCACCTTTATTAAAGTTTCCTTTTTTGACAGCGTAAGGTGTTAGAGGCGTATGGTAGAGGGGTGGATCAGATCTACTCCCCCCTCCACGATGACCACCCCATGATGGCTAAGGCCTTGAGCAGCCCCAAGGTACAGACTGGATTTCACCTTCCCAAAGTACTATACGGTTAGTTACAATCATCATTGCCATCGGTCGCTAGACTAGTTAAAATAATTACATCTTATTAATAATATTGACTCTCATCTTATTGAAAATATTGACTCTCATCTTATTAAAAATATTGACTCGCATCTTATTAAAAATATTGACTCTCATCTTATTAAAAATATTGACTCTCATCTTATTAAAAATATTGACTCTCATCTTATTAAAAATATTGACTCGCATCTTATTGAAAATATTGACTCTCATCTTATTAAAAATATTGACTCGCATCTTATTAAAAATATTGACTCGCATCTTATTAAAAATATTGACTCGCATCTTATTAAAAATATTGACTCGCATCTTATTAAAAATATTGACTCGCATCTTATTGAAAATATTGACTCACATCTTATTGAAAATATTGACTCACATCTTATTAAAAATATTGACTCGCATCTTATTAAAAATATTGACTCACATCTTATTGAAAATATTGACTCACATCTTATTGAAAATATTGACTCACATCTTATTGAAAATATTGACTCGCATCTTATTAAAAATATTGACTCGCATCTTATTAAAAATATTGACTCGCATCTTATTGAAAATATTGACTCACATCTTATTGAAAATATTGACTCGCATCTTATTAAAAATATTGACTCACATCTTATTGAAAATATTGACTCACATCTTATTGAAAATATTGACTCGCATCTTATTAAAAATATTGACTCGCATCTTATTAAAAATATTGACTCGCATCTTATTAAAAATATTGACTCACATCTTATTGAAAATATTGACTCACATCTTATTAAAAATATTGACTCACATCTTATTGAAAATATTGACTCACATCTTATTGAAAATATTGACTCACATCTTATTGAAAATATTGACTCGCATCTTATTGAAAATATTGACTCGCATCTTATTAAAAATATTGACTCGCATCTTATTGAAAATATTGACTCACATCTTATTGAAAATATTGACTCGCATCTTATTAAAAATATTGACTCACATCTTATTGAAAATATTGACTCACATCTTATTGAAAATATTGACTCACATCTTATTGAAAATATTGACTCGCATCTTATTAAAAATATTGACTCACATCTTATTGAAAATATTGACTCACATCTTATTGAAAATATTGACTCACATCTTATTGAAAATATTGACTCACATCTTATTAAAAATATTGACTCACATCTTATTGAAAATATTGACTCACATCTTATTGAAAATATTGACTCGCATCTTATTAAAAATATTGACTCGCATCTTATTAAAAATATTGACTCGCATCTTATTAAAAATATTGACTCGCATCTTATTAAAAATATTGACTCGCATCTTATTAAAAATATTGACTCGCATCTTATTAAAAATATTGACTCACATCTTATTGAAAATATTGACTCAACTTGAATGAGTTCAATGAAAATAGGTTGTAGAGAAATTAAAAAATGTGTGAGATAAAGAATTCATTCCAACCCTGAACCTTTAACACCATTTCATGTCCAGAGGCTCCAACTCTATCCACAGTAAAGTACTGGAAAAACTATTTTGGATTTTTCAATTCGAAATTTTGTTTATAAAAAGGTTAATTTAAAGGTCCTCTCCAGGCTCCGGGAAAAAAAATGAGTTTATAACATAATATTATACATAGAACTAATGTCTACGATCATTATTCTGCATACAATTCGGTTCAGTAGGTATATATTTTATAATTTGTTTTTAAAGTTTTTTAAAACTCTGTGAGCAACAATTAAGCGAATCACTAATCTGATGCTCAAGAAGAAGATTGTACACTCTTTGTTTTGATTACGAATTTTAATTTTATAAACAAACCATGCGTTTTCGGCCTTTATTTTAGATATTAATTGTTTCCTAAAGTATTTAAACGTTTATATTATAAGTTCATTCAATTTTATACCTTTACACGAATATTAAATGGATTTATTAAACCAAATACCTAGTTGACAATCAAAACAAATGGTGTACATTCTTCTTCTTCAGACTGCAAATTAGAAAGTCGGAAGTAAAATAGATTTTGTAGAGTTTGGATTATAAAAATCTTTAAAAGTATATAGAATTAAAAATATGCTATCAAATTCGATGTGGTTTGCAGCAAAATGATAAGAAACATTAGCCTCGGTGAATAAGGCAATAAAAATATTTGCTTGGAGAGGAAATTTAAACCAATTTTGTTGAATGCAAATGGATTTATTTCAATACACTGATAAAGTGATACGTCTTGATCATTCATTAACACTTAGTTTGGTAACATTCAGCATCCGTAAATACTAAATACTTCAACGGTTGTTTCCCCATTCCCCATCACTTTCTCCCCATTCCCCATCATTTTCCCCCCATTCCCCATCATTTTCCCCCCATTCCCCATCACTTTCTCCCCATTCCCCATCACTTTCTCCCCATTCCCCATCACTTTCTCCCCATTCCCCATCACTTTCTCCCCATTCCCCATTATTTCCCCCCATTCCCCATCACTTTATCCCCATTCCCCATCATTTTCTCCCCATTCCCCATCATTTTCCCCCCATTCCCCATCACTTTCTCCCCATTCCCCATCACTTTCTCCCCATTCCCCATCATTTCCCCCCATTCCCCATCACTTTATCCCCATTCCCCATCATTTTCCCCCCATTCCCCATCAATTTTCTCAAAATCGAACATTTTTCACAAAAAAGTTAATTAAACAGCAGTAAAAAATAAGTGCTGCAATGGAGGGTTTTTCCTCTCCCCCTTCAAATTATGGCAGTTATCATCCTTAGAGTGAGAATTGAAATGATGGGGAATTTTTGAAAAATGATGAGGAATCGATCTTTGAAGCACTAACGGATACTAAATGTTACCAAACTAAGTGTTAATGAATGATCAAGACGTACCACTATATCAGTGAATTGAAATAAATCTAATTGCATAAAATCAAATTGATTTAATTAACCTTTTTGTAAACAGAATTTTGATTTTGAAAAATCCATAATAGTTTTTCCAGTACTGTATATCGTGTTTATAAGTTTTACAGTCGTACTATAAGTTTTGAAATAGCAATTCCGTTTCTAACTCTTTATCGTTCCGCAAAACCTGTTTTTATATTTAATGTAAGTGACTAAGAATGGTCTCTCTAGTGATGGTGTTGAATTGAAGTAGTTCACCATTATTATTTCTTTGTTAGCTCTGTTGGCTCTGTGCGAGAGTCCCAGTAACACCAACCTGTGGCTCAGTGACCCTGACACCACAGGCATCATCAAGACTGTCTTCAGGGCCTACCACGAGGAGAAGAGCAATGTCAGGTGCAAACAATTCGAAAACTGCTGAGAGGCGCTACCTGCTTGTGTGATATCATTTTTAAACTGTGGCACTGCATTTGGAATATACTTTTCTTATTATTGCTCAAACTCAAATATTCATACTCTGATATGAACTAGAATTCAATGAATGATATGATAGTCAGGTAATGCTCCTTGAAGACGTGTTAGCATCTGAAAAATGTCCTTTCACTCTTTTATTTAATCGAATAGTTAGAATTTTCAAATTAGAATTTCATAAATGTTTAATTATTAATAGCTTTATAGTTTTTAATCGTGTAAATAATAATTGATTTTATTAAACGTTTAATAGGATTCCATTTAAATTAATTTTCTTAACCCTACATTAGTCTTTGGGGTCTATTTTGTACTATAGAGAGGGATGTTACTGGTATTATTTGTAATTGTGTGAATGATAGCTGTAAACTGTGCCATTTTACCTGGAAATGTCATCCCTGAGAAATTCTTTTTCCCATCTGGAAATAAAGAACTATCTATGAAATATCTTGTAAGTTTTTGTAGACTCATCGTTGAAAATATTTTATTTAACTCAAGCCTTCAAATTGATTATCCAATTCATCATCAGGAGAAGTACATAAATTAAAAAGGAAAATCAGTGCCTAATATGATCACCTAAAGTAAATATGATACCGACCTACTATAGTACAAAATTCCATTCATTTTTTTAATTAATTACCAATTGTAAAATAAAATAAAAAAGTGAAAATATTACATGCTAGATGTGAAATCGATAGAAACTAGATTACGTGCACCCGGTTGAGCGCATACCTTCGCCGCCACTTTTACCCGTTCTCTCCCAAAATCTAATAATCTAGTAACTGGACATTATCCAATCGTCACATCAAGTTTCAGACAATTTGGTTCAATACTCTTTGAGTAATTGAGTTAAAAATGGCTTTGACCTTGACCTTTGAACTTTGACCCAATCGCTCCCAAAATCTAACAAAATGGTTCCTGTATATTGACCAATCGTCCCACCAAGTTTCATGCTATATGGTTCAAATTTTTTTGAGTTATAAATAACCATGACCTTGACCTTTGACCTGGTCGCTCCCAAAATTCTACCAGAAGGTCACTGGACATTGACCAATCGTTTTCACCAAATTTCAGGCAATTTGTTTGAACACTTTTTCAGTTATGCGATTAACATGATAAATAAATAAATGCCGTCTATAATATAACTTTTCCGCATTCTGTGAAGGTAATTAAGATTAGCTCTCAATAATAGGATATAAATACAAAACTTCATAGGATAAATAAATTTTATTAATCTTACAGATACAAATAGGTTGTCAATAATTAATAAATATGGAAGTTATTATGCAATTTTTTCAATCAACAAAAACAAATATGGATAACTATACATTATACAATAGGTACTAATTATTACTTTGTATCCGCAATATCAACATAAAACGAGAAATGATTAAAATGTATATTTATTACCGAAAAAGGTCTGTAAAATCACGACAGTAAATCAGAATCATTAATCAAGTAAAGAGCATCAAGAAATATAGAATATCCTACAGCTTATCAAATATCAGTACCATGCAGATTCAAGGTCAAGGTCATTTATAACTCAAAAAGTAAAGAACCCTATTGCATGAAACTTGGTGGGTCGATCCTGTTCTACCTGAAACTGAATGAAAAGTTATAGAAATAAAATGATTTATAATATTTATTTAATTTATTTGAGAGTTCAACATCTGCTTCAGAACCATAAGCATTTACATTGACTTTCAAAAGATTTTAAATATAAGGGACACCAAAAAATCAAATAGAAAGAAAATGGCTGCAAGAACAAAGTCAATAACTATCAGTTAGTGACAATTTGATGGATTATAAAAAGCTACTCCGTGAATGCAGTCACTTCCATAGGAAACATACAAAAAAGAAATGCGGATACCAGTGAATGCATTCACAGATGTACGTGGAAAATGAAGAGGTGATAGTTATTGGTGAGTCAGAGCTTATGGAGAGAATTACCTAGCTATACCAGCCTTCGTTAAACTAATTTGAAGTTAGAAGCAAAACTTGTCTGTTTGAAAATGTATCAAATAATAGCTAATTAAATTCATAGAAATTTATATTTGAGTGAGGACCATTTATTCAAAAACTCGTTCAGAAGAAAAATGTTTTTTCAGTTTTTGAATCTGATGCTCTTTGTATCATTCCAATATTTCTCAACAGTGAGCCATGGATGAAGAGAAGTCTTGAGCCAATTAATTTTGAATACAATGTCATCTGAAGTTTCATCACATGTGACATATGTATAAGGCTTTTCCTTCCCCTTCATGCCAACTTTGTATTTGTTTCGCACATTTCTGTCACGATTTATCAGTTATCCTCCAGCCTTCTTTTTCCCTTCAATGCGAGCGAAATAATACGTCTGTTTACTTTCTGTGGGAAATATCTTAACCAAATCGTGAGAGAGCTTTTCTGCTCTGTGGGACTTAAAACTTCGTTTTGCTCCATGATTCCAATAACATGAACAAGATCAGATCTAACTGCATTGGTAAATTTTTTCTCTTTTGCATAGTAGTTCAGAATTGACCTGCCCTTTTGGTTTGATCTTAGGAACATTTCAATGTCCATACCATTTTTGAATAAGTTGCTTTCAACTCTTTGACGTTTGGTGGATCTTGGATTCTTTGATGATTCATTTGTTTGTTTTGAATCACCATTATTATTAAATGGTTTGTTTTCTTTTTCAAACAAAACAATTTCAGATCTTTCATTTGATTCAGTTGCAAGGTCATGAATTTCAAAAGTTTTCTTTACTTCTGAATTATCATTCAGATTATTGATTTCACTAACAAAAGAACTACAGAACATAGGAACATTTTCTGCAATCTCAATATAAGAAAATGTACCATCAGTTAGCTCAATATTAGCAAGTGTACTGTCAGATAGCTCAATGATGCCCAAATCAGAAGTTGAAGCAGATTCTTTTCTTTTAAGCTATGTTTGGATTTAAAAACCTTTAATTTCAATAATTTAAACTTTCATCACAATTACTGAATCACTGTTTAATAAGAGGCTTATATAGTTCTTTAACTCTAAAACAAATTTTCTTTCTATAACTCATAGAACATGAGACATATAATCAAGGAGTGACAATTATAAATTTCTTGTTACTTTTATTCGCTTTAGTTACCGTTTGGTAACTAAACTGAGTCGTGATTTGGTAACTAAAGCGGGGGATGCCTGTATATCAAAAGAAGCTTGAAAATATGACATTGAATCCATCAACTTAAATAGAAAATATATACAAATAAATAATTGATGGCTATTATTAGTCGATTAACATTTCAATACTACATAAATTGAGAATAGCATTGACAAAAGAATTTATAACATACATATTTGCATCCTGAAAAAAATTTAAAAGAATGTTTTTAGATTTTATGAAAGAGCTCAATGATAACTACTTCCATTTGCATGAGCAGTCAAATCATAATTAAGAAGATTAGAAAAAATAATTCGATTTTTACTCAATTGCAATCAATTCACCCAAAAGGAAAAACTGAAAATTCCAAGAAACCTAGATGTAAAACCTATTATTCAGAGTGGTAGATACTGATCATTAGGGTTGTGACTTTGCATATCTTGCATATTGGTGAAAAAATGCATATGCATATAGAAAAAGCATATGCAAATCTTAAAATGCATATGCAAATAGAAATTCCATTTGCAAATAAAAAGTGCATATGCATTTTTTATTTTGCATATGCATTTTCTATTTGCACATGAAATTTCTATTTAATATACATATAAAAAGTGTTTATTAAAATGAATTGATTAATGATATTCAAATGATAAACTTCTACATGAATAAATGATAAACATCAGGCGAATATGAATACGAGCTAGATTTTCATCTTACTTCTGAAAATTAAATATTATAGGTTAGGTTATAACGAGGTGGGAACTTGGTTGAACTCTGCTTCTTAATATTCCAGATATTTATCAGAGAGAAAACTTCAAAAACTTCTACAGAGCATAGAAATAATGAAAATATATCTTGTGTTCTTAGATTCAACATTCTTAGTAATTCCAGCAACAATAGAGCAAATTGAGGCGCGAGGCTCAATCTCAAAAGTGATCACTAGGGTTGTGACAATATTCTTTATGAAAATTAGGCTTTTATGCTTTAAGCTTGATAAATAGGCTTTTATGCTTTATATATATGCATTTTATGCCTTAAAAATTTATTCTTTTATGCTTAAAATATGCTTTTTATGCGTTCAGGTTAGCTTTATACCAAAAACAAAATAAAAATAACTAATTTACTATCTTAATTTTTTTTGGTGTAAATAAATGAAGAATATATTACTATATAATATAGAATAGTTACACCTCTTTTTAATTTCTATAGAACTTTTCTAATCAAAGAAAACGTGGAGGAAAAGGTTGACAAGATAAAATTACTGAAAAAACAATAAGTTAAGTGTTGGTTTTAAATTGTAATACCTCTGGATATAATCGATGTTTGACTAGATACTAGGTAAACTAAAAAATATTTGTTAAATTATATATAATATTATTTGAGGGGCCATTGTAGGATTTGCATGGTCAGAAGAACGGATAATTTTGATCTTTTTAGTGGGTAACCGTTTAAAGATCATGCGCTGTACGAGCTTTACCTTTATAAAAGATACTTCATATTTATGACTTGTTAATGTACTTGGAAGCAGACTTTATAAGAAATGTTTCAATATATAAAAATTGACCATTTGAAGATATTAACTTTCATTCTACATCTCCGTGTTTTATTATTTCTACAATTAATAAAAAAAATATTTGGTGAAAAATACATGGTCTTCTTAGTAACAGCCTATTTCGAGAAATAGATGGAAATCTATAATGTCTACTTAACTGAAATACGTTTAATTTTTTTAATTAAATTATTTTCTGCATATATTTTGTATATGCGTTTTATAAATGCATATGCGTTTTATAAAATGCATATGCAGTTTATAAAATGCATATGCGTTTTATAAACTGCATATGCAGTTTATGGAAATGCATATTTCAAGCGAATATGCACTAAATTTTTATGTGCATACACTGCATAATATGCAGTGCATATTGTCTCAACCCTACTGATCATTTCTAATATGCGATAATATCAAATATCTTGATAAAGTGTAGGGATGGGACAATGCCAAAATTTTCACTAATGCCGATACATTAGTTTTTTTACCGATACCTAGATTTTCACCGATACTGATGCCGATACTTTGATTATTTAAATGAGATTTATAATTTCGAAATTTTGAAAATTAGGATTACCTATTGTGCTGGCCGTAAACGACCAAAATTAATTTTCCGTATAATTTATCAAATTGTTTATTTTCTGATGCCACTACTATATCTGTGTGTAATTCTGTGGTTCACACAATTATTCGAACTACAATCTGGATCGCACGCATCACCCGGAGGGAGCTGAGAGATGGATGAGGGTGGTTACATTGAATGAAAAAGAGGTGAAAAAAAGGATAGGGAAGTTGAAAAGCCATAAGCAGGGAGGTCCAGATAAGATAAAGGGAGAAATGTACAGAGCGATAGCAGATAGTGAGGGATGCATGGAAAGGGTGACAGGAGCTTTCAATAGGATGTTGGAGTCGGGGCAGGTGAATGGGAGCTGAAAAAAATCCAAAACCTGCATGGTACCAAAAGCTCGAAGACCAACTGTAAGTGAGCACAGACCAATAGCTTTAACAAATGTGGGGTATAAGGTGTTCATGGGGGTGTTGAAGGAGCGTTTGGTGGGATGAGTGATGCGAGAGTTGGTTACATGCAAGCAATTTTTACGGAAGGCAGGAGAATGGAGGAGAATTATTTTTTGTTGGGATGGTGCGTGGAAGAGAAGTATAGGTTAAGAGAAAGTTTGGTGGCGGTGGCTGTTGATTTCGAGAAGGCTTTTGATAGTGTGGGTAGGGGCGCGTTGGTCACAGCGCTGAAGTACTACAAGTGTAATCCAAGAGTGATACATGTGGTGGTCAAGTTGTGACCACCACATGGGACTGAGATTTGGAGAGAAGGCAGAAAGCTGGGTGAGACGGAGATAGGAAGGGGCATCAGACAAGGCTGCACTGTGTCCCCGCAACTTTTCTTGATGGTTGTGGGGATGCTGATTGAGAGAATTGTTAGGGGGAGGGTTGGGATGCAGAGTGAGAGGAATGTATATTCCAGTTCTGTTCTACGCGGATGATGCGTTGTTGATGGCGGGTAGTGTGGGTGAGGCTAAGGAGATAGTGAGGAGGCTGGCTGGAGTGGTGGAGGGATTTGGAATGAGAATTAACAGAAGGAAGACGGTATGCATGGTATGTAATGGGGAGAAACCAGATGATGGAATGGTGGGGGGGAGTAGAGGTTGTGGACAGGATGAGATACTTGGGAGTGGAAGTGGTGTCCAAGCGTGACTGTTTTAAAGAGAATAGGGAGAGGAAGTTGAAGCTGGCGGATAAGATGAGCAACCTTACTTTTTCGGTGGTGTCCAGTGCGTGCAAGAGGATGACAATAGGGAAGGTGTTTTGGAAGAGTGTGGTTTTGCCGGGAGTTTTGAGTGTAGGAGATGTGATGGAAAGAAGAGAGAGAGAGATTACAGCGGGTGGAAAATGGAGTCTGGAGGAAAATTTTAGGAGCACCTGGATATGCTGCTTCAGCGGCTCTACAGGGAGAGGTAGGTTGCTCTGGAGTGACTCCTAGAGACATGAAGGGGAAGATTTTGTTTTTGAAGCATATGATGGAGGGTGAGAATGGGTTGCTGATGAGGATAGTTGATGCTGATGATGTGAGGGGAGGAAGTGGTGGATGGTTTAGAGTAGTTGGTGGGTACATGGAGGAGGTGGGACTTGACAGACAGCAGGTGAGAGACATGTCCAAGGAGCAGATTCTGGAAAGGATAAATGAGTGGGAACATGGAAGATGGCGAGAGGAGGTGAGAGGGAAGCATACTTTGAGTTATTACTATGAGATAAAGGAGAGGATAGGAGGGGAGAGTTGCTATGATAATGAGTGGGGATTGGTGTTGCTGTTCAGAGCCAGGGCGGACTGTATGAGGTTGAACTGGAGGAGGAGGTTTGTTGGAGGTGAGACAGCTTGTGGTGAGTTGGGAGAGGAGACGTTGGAGCATTTTTGGTTGAGTGTGAAGGTCTGAGGGACTTGAGGGCGAGATATGGAGTGGAGAGTGTTGAGCTGGTTTTGTATTTTGGGGAGATGGGATGAAGCCTACTTGGAGGAGGATTGGGCAGAAAGAGGAAGATCACAGGGTGGTGGAATATAGGTGTGGGGGGGCTGACGGTGGGGTTGAAGCCTCTATACCGTTAGTCCTGGGTGGCGTTGAGAAGCCTATACTCAACAAGATACTGGACTGGAACAAAATACTCGACATGGTTAAGGAGAACAGGATAATCTGTTTGACCGAGACACAAAAGAAAATTGATGATGTTAGAGTGGAGGGGGGAATAAGAATTTTGCAAAGTATGAGAGACATGCAGGATAGAAAATAAGGAGGACTTCTCTGTGCTTATAGGGGAAAGGAGATTGAGAAGAGAGAGACAAGGAGTAAGGACATACTGCACTTGGAGGGTAAAATGGGAGACATGAACATGAGCATAGTAATAACATACCTGAGGACAGGAAATGAAGTAGGGATAGGACTATTTAATGAAGTGATAATGAGAGGAGTAGGGGATATAGTGAGAGTAGGGGTGTTGGAGGGAAAGTATCTGATGGTTATAGGGGATTTAAATGGACATCTGGCATATTTAGGGGAACAAGTGGAAAATAGAAATGGGAGGATTATAAATGAGTTTATGGAGAGTTATAGCAGGATCTTGCTGAATTGTGACCAGAAATGTGAGGGCACCTACACATGGGAAAGAGGAGAGCAGAAGAGTGCAATAGATTTAATGATGGTAAATGAGAGAATGTATGGAAGATTTAAGGATATGATGATTGATGAAAAGAGAGAAATAATTGAAATTTCAGACCATTGTATGCTGGTGGTTGAAAAAGGAAAGTAGAATTGGTGTAGAATGGCATGAAATGGATTATAGATTTGATGAGAATAGAGTACAGAGGTTCAAGGAGAAAATGGATGAGAATTTGGAAGGGATAGGTGAGGTGAATATAGAGGAAGTAAATAGAATGATCAGGGATGCTGCAGAAGAAACATTGAAAGCCAGATACAGAAGGAGGAAAGGGACAAGTGGGGAGAAGGAGCAACCGTGGATGAACAATGAAATTAGGAGGGCAATAAAGAGGAGAAATTTAAATAAAGTGCACAGGGGAAAGAGGAGGCTTGGAAGAATTATATCGAGCAATAGGAAAGGGTGGAAATGATGATAGCCGAAGAAATGAGAATATTCGAGGAGAGGATGACAAGGGAGATAGAGGCAGGAGATAAGAGAACATTGTGGGAAAGGATAAATAAGCTACGTGGAGTGGTGAAGGAAAAGAAGGAGTTAAAGATATATGATCTTCAAGAGGTGGTGCTGTAGGGAGGGAGAATGAGGGAAGAGATAGAAAGATTTTGGCAAGACCCATCCAAATAGAATGGAAGAAATGTGGACTGAGGAGAGGAGAACATTGTATGAGAGAGAGTTAGATATAAGGAGAGTTCAAGAAAGAGAGGAGGAGAGACGGGAAAGAGGATTGGTATTACCTAAAGTGGTGGCTGACCCGTATAGACACATAAAGGTTATGGATGTGAACATAGACAAAGAAGAGACCAGAAAGATTATGAAGAAGATGAAGAACGGAAGGTCGAGAGGAGTAGATGGATTGAAGCCGGAGATGTATAAGGTATTGGAGGGAAGTGAGGTGTTTATGAGTGCAATGACGAGAGGTTTTCAGAGGGTGGTGGAGACAGGAGAGATGCCAGAGAGTTGGAAAAGGTCAAGGACTCGATCAAGAGGGAAAAGATACTGGAGGGTTTGCAGGAGTATAGGATAGAGGGGAGAGTGGTGGAGCTGTTCAAGAGGGTGTTAAGTGAAGATGGAACGAGGCTGGTGATGGGTGAGCAGAGAGATGTTGAGGTAGAGGTGGAGAGTGGAATTAGACAAGGTTGTACGGCATCGATGGTGTTGTTCAAGTTGATAACATTTAAGATTATTGAGGCATTAAGGATGAAGCTGGAGGGAGTCAGAGTGGGGGATGTGAAGTTGAGGAGTTTTTTTTTGCGGATGATGGTTTAATTTTGGCGAGAAGTGTGGGTGAGGCAGAGGAGGGGGTGAGGGAGAGGGAATTGAGACGGGTGGCTAGTAGATACGGATTGGAGATGAATGATGGAAAGAACCAGGTGCTCTTGTTCAACGTTCAGAGGCAGGTGGAGCAGATTGAGGGAATTTTGGTTGTGGACGAGGTGAGATATTTGGGGGTGAGAGTGCAGAGCAGGAGAAACATGTTTGAGAAGCAGAGGAGTGATATGGCTGGAAATGCGAAGAGATTAAGTGGTATGACTTACTCGGTTATAGAGAAAGGGTGCCATAAGGTGATGCTAGGAAAGAGTTACTGGAAGGGTGTAGTGTTACCGAGTGTGTTATATGGGTCGGAGGTGGTGAGGCTGAGGGTGGAGAATATAGACAGTTTGCAGAGGCAGGAAAATGGCAGCTATGCGGAGAAGGTTGGAAGCGCCGAAGAATGTAGCAATAGCAGGGATGAGGGGGACTTAGGAATAGGCACAATGAAGAGTAGAGTGGCACGAAGAAGGTTACAGTACTATAGGAGAGTGGAGCAGGGGAAGAATAAGTTGCTGGCTGGAGTGATGAGAAATGCGCAGGTGAAGGGGAGTGAATGGATGAGGGAGACGAGGAAGTATATGAGCTGGGCGGAGATTGGGGAGGAGGAGTTGAAGGTGATGTCGAAGGAGGAAGTGAAGAAAAAAGTAGCGGCAGTGGTACATGTGGAGTGGAGGGAGGAGGTCGAGCGGAGGACCAGTCTGAGGCAGTATGGGAGGTTTGAGAGTGAGATGAAGGAGGAGGATCATGAGGGAGGAATGGCATCAAGGCTGTGGTTCGCTGCAAGGACAGGATGTCTGAGGATGGAATGTAGAAGATGGGGAGAGGAGAGTGACAGGTGTAGGTTGTGTGGAGTTGATAGAGAAGACGAGAAGCATTTTATCTTGGGTGTGTTGGGAGTTGGAAGGAGAGAGAAGGCAGGCGTTGGAGTTGCAGAGATCGAGGCAGGAGAGTGGAGATGAGGTGCTAGGGAGCTCTTTGTTTGGAGGTGGAGATGATAGGGTGAGGAGAAGGGTTTTACGTGAAATGTGGAAGCACACTGAGAGAGAGAGATGAGGAGGAGGGAGGGGGAGATGCCCCGTTAGTTCAGCTCTGGGTGAGATGAAGCGGAGAACTTGTGGCGAGAGAGGATTTGACTTGGTTGAGGTTTGAAAATTTATTTTCATTGTTGAAGTGAGACGGACCTGTTCATAAAGGAATCTGTAAATTGGACACCTTGATCTTAACAGCTCAGCCTGAGTTGTTTCGGTGCTAATTTTTCTATTTATTTATGATTTATAGTGTTATAAGATAATCCAACTATATTTACTTCACTTTATAATTATGAAGTTAACCTAGGCTTACCTGCTTAGCCTCAGGGTGAATGTAATTATTATTTGATACTTCTTGTATCTTCTTTGGGGAAAGGGACTAGATGAGAATCGAGCTGCTTGCTGCGAGTGCCGTGCTTAGTCAGTATTCAACGCAATTATCACATTTGATGGCCCAAACATTTCAGACATGGGAGGGACTCCAGGGAGGGAGTAGATTCCCCAAAGAAGATACAAGAATTATCGAAGAATAAATACAGTCACCCTGCGGCTTAGCAGGTAAGCCTAGGTTAACTTAATAATTATTCTTCATAAATTCTTGTTCATCTTTGGGGAAAGGGACTAGATGAGACTTTAAAGCAGACAGTGAAAGTAATAATGATAAGGAAACCGAGATGATGATTAAGAATCCATGATAATTTTAACGTAGAATTTTTTGAACATCTCATTGTTTGTCCACCCCGCAGTCTTTAAGATTTCGTCAATAGACACATCGTCTCTTTTCGCTGCAGAAGAGGAGGCAGCTCTTGTACTATGAGCCGAGAAAAGAGATACATCAATACCAGATTCTTTCAAACTCTTTTGATCCAACGGCTGATAGTCGACTTAGAAACTGGAAGATGAGGCTTCTGGAAGCTTATGAATAATTGAGAATTATTTTTTCGAATCAGCTTCGTTTTTCTCACATAGGCTTTAAGTGTAGACAGCACACAGATGGCCGGATCAGAAGTATAACTTCTCAAAGTTACCATGAAGTTATTCTTGCTAGGATTTGACTGTTTTAGAGTGGACTTAATTGGTATAACTACCAAACAGTCGGTGTATACATTATCAGTAACTTTGACAGCTTGGGGAGTCTGAACTCGTTGCATAGAAGATAATGCCATCAAGGTTACGCATTTATAAGTTAAATAACTCAAAGGTAGTTCTTCGTTAGGATGAAAATTCTTTAAAAATTGCAGAACAATGTCCACATCCCAAATGACTCGATATTTGGGAGAAGGAGGCCGTAATTCGAAAACACCCTTAAGGAATCTCTTGACAGTAAAAGAATTGCCAATTGACAATCCTTGATTATCAAATAAGAAAGTTGATAGTGCAGAACTGGCACTATTGATTGCACTATAACCAGTACCAGATTGAAAAAGGGTAGTTAAAAAGTCAACAACTAGGACTTCATTATATTGAAAGGGATCAGTTTGCCGTCTACCACAGAAATCCAACCACTTACGGACGCCACGATGCACACATGATGTTGATATACTGTTTGTCCTTGAAAAATCTCCTGATAAATGACAAGCCATCAGGTGTAGCCGTTTCGGTAGACGCGCCGATGTTGTCTTGAATGGTAGTGACAAAATATTCTGTGGAAGAACAACTAGAGTATCTATCAACATCCGCAGGATCTTGGGAAACCAAGGTTGTGTGGGCCAAACTGGCACTATCAAAAGTCCTGTTGCTGATTCTTGGCTGTGTTTTTAAAGACATTTCATGATTATGCTGAATGGAGGAAAAGCATAAAAGTTAGAAAATTCGGACCAAAAAGCAGAAAAGGCATCAATGGTAGTTGCTTTTGGATCTGGCTTCCAAGAAGCATAGACAGAATTTTTGTATTCAATCTAGAGGCAAACAAATCAATATCAAAAGGTCCAAATTTCCTAACAAGATGATCATAAACAGAGGTTGAAATTTCCCATTCAGTATTTTCATCAAATATTCTGCTAGCCTTATCAGCCAAAATATTTGGAGAACTGAATCTAAATAAACCCAAGGAATGAAATACGCTGACATGGTTCAAATGACGATTTTTTCTCATTGATAATGAAACCAGCATTACATAGTATTTCTTTAGTAGTATTAACATTAAGAAAACACTCCTCTTTGGTTCTATCCATAAGCCAGGAATCATCCAGATAATAGACAGAAATGAAACCTTCATTTCGCAGTTTGGAAAATATAGGCTTCATCAGTTTAGTAAATATACGAGGAACTGAACTTAAACCCTTAGGTAAACAGGTTTACTGATAAAGTGAACCATTCCAGAAAAATTTCAAGTATTTTCTAGATTGGTCGTGGATATTAACCGAATAATACGCATCTTTCAAATCTATAGAAGCCATAAAGCAATTTTCTTCGATTAAACCAAGAGCTGAATTGAGATTTTCTATTTTAAAGTGTTCATACCTTACATGTTTATTTAGAGGTTTTAGGTTAAGAATAATTCTAACACCACCAGTCTTTTTAGGAGTAGGAAAAATTTGGCTAATAATTTCACCTTCACAATGATCCACCTCTTCAACAATTCCTTGGGAAATATATTTTCCAATTTCGAGGTCAATCTTTTCCCTTTCACTAAGTGAACATTTAATAGGACTAGGTATTATTTGATGAGAGAAATTTGAAGTAAATTCAATTTCTACGCCTCTTACAGTTTGGATAATGAAAAGATCACTATAGTTAATTCCTACAATAAATAATCTTAGTGAGTCAGGTCCGGATGAATTATAGGTTAGACTATTTACTTTTAAGTCCGGTACAATAATCATATGCTTTTATAATTTATAATTTGCCGTTTTTCCAATGAAATGGAAAAATTGAATATAATGATTAATGAATAAATGCACCCAGATGGACCTCACAAAACGTTCATCAAGCGAAACGACAAGTTATGAGGTAGTACGAGTTTTGAGGAAAATTTGAAAATAAGGAGATCTGAATTTGAAGAGCAACTGTTAAAACCCGTATAGTTACATATGTGAAATAGTATTAATTCATAATATATTATTAGACATTCATAAAATGTCAAAATAATCATATTTATTAGTTTTAACCAGTCGTTATACTTTTTCCATAGTCTTCCATAAAATTGTCAGTTTATATTAAACAAAATTATAGCACGTGGTGTTAGGCATCCGTACGTGGAATGAGTTACCGTGTTTTGATGGATGCGTGGTTTGAGACGTGCGTGTTGTGAGGTTCATCTCTACTCGAAATTACTTTTATTTTAATGCGTTTGTATTTTCCACGGTTGAATTTGGTTGACCACCAATTGAATCACTACACTGCGACCAGAATTATTAGTCCAAAGAGTTTTTGCCCATAACTCTAAAACCGTTTGCGGAAGATTTCCGAAATTTCAACCATAGGTGTAGAAGAGTATGAGACACGTTCTAACTAATTTTCAAAGTTGTACTCTTCTTTGTTTTGAATTTATTTAATATTTCCTTTTTTCAGGTGACCATAATTATTAGTCCAGTACTTAATTTTTATTTAATTAGTTGAAAATGGGGCGTGGAAAGGACCTTTCAGAGCAAGAAAAAAACCTTATCATCAAGTTAACAGCTAAGAAGAAGCCTCAAGCTGAAATAGCTGCACAAATTGGACGCCATGTAAAAACCATCAAGCGTTTTTTGGAAAATCCGAAAATTCGTAAAGAACGCAAGGATAAAGGCAAATTGAGGAAACTATCAGAAAGGGATGTGCGCCGCCTGAAGGCTACATTGAAGAAGAACCCTGGTTCAACAAGCAAGGACATTTTTTCCGCTTCCGGGGTTGCAGATGTGTCTAAATCGACCCGCAATTCAGTTCTTGGAAAATTTGCTAAACAAAAAAAAGCCACTATAACTCCTCCTCTCACCCCAAAACACAAAGAGAGGCGTCTAGATTGGGCCAAGAGATATATGAGAACCTCTCCAAAGCTTATATTATTCACTGACGAATGTAGAGCAACTTTGGATGGCCCTGATGGATGGTCCAAAGGATGGGTGTTTGGGGATGACCCTTCCCAAATGCGTTTGCGACGTCAGCAAGGTGGTGGAGGGGTGATGTTTTGGGCGGGAATTATAGGGGATGTACTCATTGGTCCTGTGAAGGTGCAAGAAGGTGTTAAACTCGATTCTAAGCGCTACTGTGAGTTCATTGATTCTGCTCTTTCAGACTGGTTAGATGACCTGCCTTTGGAACAACGCCGTAAAATCATATTTATGCAAGATAATGCTCCGTCGCATGCAGCAAAGAAAACCAAAGAGTTCTTGCACTCACTGGGCTTCAAGAATAACACCCTGATGGACTGGCCTGCCTGCTCACCCGATTTAAATCCCATTGAAAATTTATGGGCCATCATCAAAAGAAGTGTTTACAGCAATGGGAAGCAGTATTCATCATAAAATGATCTCTGGGCTGCCATACAGAATGCTGCGAAGGCTGTGGATCCTTCTACTATCAAAAAACTAACAGATTCTGTCACTGAACGAATGTTTCAAGTCATAAAATCCCAAGGATCTCACATTGGGAAATAATCATGATTTCTGCCATATTAAATTCACTAGTGACTACTTTCTTGTGTTTACAAAGTGTATTTGTATTTGGTATTTGATGTTAAAAGTTTTGTTATTTAAAAAATTCGTTTATTTATCCTTGTAACAAATTTATAAAGAAACGAAAAAATCGGGACTAATAATTCTGGTCACCTGAAAAATGGAAATATTAAATAAATTAAAAATTAAAAAGAGTTAACCTTCGTATAATGACACGAATGTGTCTCATATTCTTCTACACTTATGGTGAAAATTTCGTAAATTTACCGCTGCCCGTTTTTGAGATATAGTCAATAAACACTTAGGACTAATAATTCTGGTCGCAGTGTATAAGTGAATTAGAATTGCATAAATTCACTTGTAAAATGTCATTAGACTAATTTTAAAGGTAGATAAAAAAGGTAGAATAGGAAAATTAAATCGTCTGACGAAGTATGGATAAAAATGTAGATTAGGAAAACTAAATTGTCTGACGAAGTATGGATAAAAAAGGTAGAATAGGAAAACTAAATCGTCTGACGAAGTATGGATAAAAAAGGTAGAATAGGAAAACTAAATCGTCTGACGAAGTATGGATAAAAATGTAGATTAGGAAAACTAAATCGTCTGACGAAGTATGGATAAAAATGTAGATTAGGAAAACTAAATCGTCTGACGAAGTATGGATAAAAATGTAGATTAGGAAAACTAAATCGTCTGACGAAGTATGGATAAAAATGTAGATTAGGAAAACTAAATCGTCTGACGAAGTATGGATAAAAATGTAGATTAGGAAAACTAAATCGTCTGACGAAGTATGGATAAAAATGTAGAATAGGAAAACTAAATCGTCTGACGAAGTATGGATAAAAAAGGTAGAATAGGAAATCTAAATCGTCTGACGAAGTATGGATAAAAATGTAGATTAGGAAAACTAAATCGTCTGACGAAGTATGGATAAAAATGTAGATTAGGAAAACTAAATCGTCTGACGAAGTATGGATAAAAATGTAGATTAGGAAAACTAAATCGTCTGACGAAGTATGGATAAAAAAGGTAGAATAGGAAAACTAAATCGTCTGACGAACTATGGATAAAAATGTAGATTAGGAAAACTAAATCGTCTGACGAAGTATGGATAAAAATGTAGATTAGGAAAACTAAATCGTCTGACGAAGTATGGATAAAAATGTAGATTAGGAAAACTAAATCGTCTGACGAAGTATGGATAAAAATGTAGATTAGGAAAACTAAATCGTCTGACGAAGTATGGATAAAAATGTAGATTAGGAAAACTAAATCGTCTGACGAAGTATGGATAAAAATGTAGATTAGGAAAACTAAATCGTCTGACGAAGTATGGATAAAAATGTAGAATAGGAAAACTAAATCGTCTGACGAAGTATGGATAAAAAAGGTAGAATAGGAAAACTAAATCGTCTGACGAAGTATGGATAAAAATGTAGATTAGGAAAACTAAATCGTCTGACGAAGTATGGATAAAAATGTAGATTAAGAAAACTAAATCGTCTGACGAAGTATGGATAAAAATGTAGATTAGGAAAACTAAATCGTCTGACGAAGTATGGATAAAAATGTAGAATAGGAAAACTAAATCGTCTGACGAAGTATGGATAAAAATGTAGATTAGGAAAACTAAATCGTCTGACGAAGTATGGATAAAAATGTAGATTAGGAAAACTAAATCGTCTGACGAAGTATGGATAAAAATGTAGATTAGGAAAACTAAATCGTCTGACGAAGTATGGATAAAAATGTAGATTAGGAAAACTAAATCGTCTGACGAAGTATGGATAAAAATGTAGATTAGGAAAACTAAATCGTCTGACGAAGTATGGATAAAAATGTAGATTAGGAAAACTAAATCGTCTGACGAAGTATGGATAAAAATGTAGAATAGGAAAAGTAAATCGTCTGACGAAGTATGGATAAAAAAGGTAGAATAGGAAAACTAAATCGTCTGACGAAGTATGGATAAAAATGTAGATTAGGAAAACTAAATCGTCTGACGAAGTATGGATAAAAATGTAGATTAGGAAAACTAAATCGTCTGACGAAGTATGGATAAAAATGTAGATTAGGAAAACTAAATCGTCTGACGAAGTATGGATAAAAATGTAGAATAGGAAAACTAAATCGTCTGACGAAGTATGGATAAAAATGTAGATTAGGAAAACTAAATCGTCTGACGAAGTATGGATAAAAATGTAGATTAGGAAAACTAAATCGTCTGACGAAGTATGGATAAAAATGTAGATTAGGAAAACTAAATCGTCTGACGAAGTATGGATAAAAATGTAGATTAGGAAAACTAAATCGTCTGACGAAGTATGGATAAAAATGTAGATTAGGAAAACTAAATCGTCTGACGAAGTATGGATAAAAATGTAGATTAGGAAAACTAAATCGTCTGACGAAGTATGGATAAAAATGTAGATTAGGAAAACTAAATCGTCTGACGAAGTATGGATAAAAATGTAGATTAGGAAAACTAAATCGTCTGACGAAGTATGGATAAAAATGTAGATTAGGAAAACTAAATCGTCTGACGAAGTATGGATAAAAATGTAGATTAGGAAAACTAAATCGTCTGACGAAGTATGGATAAAAATGTAGATTAGGAAAACTAAATCGTCTGACGAAGTATGGATAAAAATGTAGATTAGGAAAACTAAATCGTCTGACGAAGTATGGATAAAAATGTAGATTAGGAAAACTAAATCGTCTGACGAAGTATGGATAAATAAATAGAATAAGAAAAGTAAATTGTCTGATGAAGTATGGATAAAAAAATAGAATAAGAAAAGTAAAACATAGAATTTTGAAGGGTAAAGAGATATAAATTGGGTGGTAATTATATTTTAATTAGAATAAATTACATTATTTTAGTTATTAGGAAACTAATATTCCTAGGATATTTCTATTTAAGAGAATATTTTAAATGAAACATAAATAAAATAAACTACATAATGAAAAAAACAACAACATGAATTAAATAATATAAAGGAACATTTTAAAATGGAGAGATGGACAGTGACATCCATGAGAGGTGGACAGTGACATTCATGAGAGATGGACAGTGACATCCATGAGAGATGGACAGTGACATCCAGGAGAGATGGACAGTGGACATCCAGGAGAGATGGACAGTGGACATCCAGGAGAGATGGACAGTGGACATCCAGGAGAGATGGACAGTGGACATCCAGAGGGAATTAATCTGTTCACAAAGAAATAATACAATGATTAGCAATCGTACTTGCTTTAAATAATGTACATTGTGAATTTGTAGCCACAATATGTGATTTGGTATAACTTACTTTTTCTAATCTTCCGTGTTGAGGAATCTCCTTTTCCTTTTCTTTTATTCCTTTTAATTTTGGATGGGCTATCTTCTGGAAACGATATACATTCAATTATTCAAAATTTTATGATATTAAATTTGACTACAATCGTTAGTTATTACATATAAATAATAACTTACTTTGAGCCGAGACAAAATTTCCAGAGTATGTAATAGGGATTGACGAAGTCGAAGAGTTGCTTGGTGAAAAATAGTCGAAGAGTGATCTCTGCTCTGTGGATAGTAAAAAATTATTTAATATAAATAAATAAATTGCATAGTATTATTATATAATAAGACAAAGCTATTTACTCACTCTGATCTTTCACTGGAGCTTTCTTTTTTGAACGTGATGTTCTTTTTTCATTGTCATATTTTTTCAAAAAATCAGAGTACGAAGTTGAAGCAACTGGAGATGAATCTCTTTCGTTTCTTCTTGGTGTTAGAAGTTTAAGGATTTGAGAGACGCCAGAGAGAGAAGAAGAAACTTCTAACACGGGTATCACAGGATTCTCGGCGACATCACTACGAAGCATTTCTGGAGACTCGGCGACATCACTACGAAGCATTTCTGGAGACTCGGCGACATCACTACGAAGCATTTCTGGAGGCTCTGCGACATCACTACGAGGCATTATCTCTGGAGGCTCGGCGACATCACTTCGAGGAATAGTCTCTGGAGGCTCGGCGACATCACTTCGAGGAATAGTCTCTGGAGGCTCGGCGACATCACTTCGAGGAATAGTCTCTGAAGGCTCGGCGACATCACTTCGAGAAATCGTCTCTGGAGGCACGACGACATCACTTCGAGGAATCGTCTCTGGAGGCACGACGACATCACTTCGAGGCATCATCTCTGGAGTCTCTGCGACATCACTACGAGGCATCATCTCTGGAGGCTCGGCGATATCACTTCGAGGAATCATCTCTGGAGGCTCGGCGACATCACTTCGAGGAATCGTCTCTGGAGGCTCGGCGACATCACTACGAGGAATCTTCTCTGGAGGTTCAATGACATCGCCATTTGATTGCACAGGCCGATCTTCATCAGACTGTGAGCAATCAGACTGGGAGTCATAAGACTGTGAGCTATCAGACTGTGAGCTATCAGAATCTGAGCGATGTGATTGTGAGCCGTTGGACTGGGAGTCACGATCGTCTTGATTTGTTTGAGGCTGGATACGATATACTTCATAGGGTGGTGAGAAGTTAGGTAATTCAAAGCCTTCTGCACCAGTTTCAATTGCAAGAGAGGACCTATTGACGGACTGAGCCACAGGAGATGCATCAAATTGAAGTAGTGAACTAGGCATAACCACATTAAATTGAGACGTCTCAGTAGGTGGACCCATCCTAGATGAATCTAATTGATTTGAAGAATCTTGATGATCTGTGAAAAAAAGAAAATTTTAAAAATCCATATATATTCATATGAATAAATCATTAAATAACAGAAGTTGAAGCAAAAATACTTACTATTCATAGTTGGTGCTGTTTCTTCTACTTCTTCTTCTTCCAAAAGCTCTGTTGTATTTAAAGATTTAACTCTTGGGAGTAAATAGTCTCTTAAAGAGAAATCGTCAGCCAGATCTGGCAGATAAGGAGGCCTCTTGAACGGATACTTGACGCTAGGTGAAACAATAGCAATTTTATCCAAATTGTAATACTTTTCTTCGCCAAGTACCGAAATGCTCCATCTGTCAAGACTTAATTGACCAAGATCGGGGTAGTTATTTGAGAAACATATGACCTTGAGAGAATTTAGTTTTTTAATCTGTCCTCTATATTTCCCCGTAATAACTACCCCGTTTTTCATGCTCTCCAAGCAACTGTAGTCAAATTTTGGTTGACAAGCTCGACTGATATCTATACATACTCCTGAAATACTAGGGTCAATCAATTGAACTATATCTCTAGAATTAACCGCAATATTTAAATATTGAAAATTATATAAATTGGCTAGATACATTCCCAAAAAAGTCTTGCCATTATTTCCATCTCTATCAACAATCCACGTTATCTTACGGTCATTCTGCACAAACAATTCATCGAGAATCCTGTATTGCCAGTCGAATAGAAGTTTCCTTTTCCATGCTTTGTATTCACAAAGTCGCTCCTTTGCTTCTTTGCACAATCTAACACTTTTCTCATAGAAAATGGGATTCCTTGAAAATTCTCTAGAAACCCTCACCTGGTTGGCAGTGTCAGGATTCATCAACCCGCGTATAATCAATCCGGTGGAACAGCAAACTGTTTTCATATTTGCGGTCTGCCCAGTCTCTTCCCGTGTGAAATCTCCAATTAGTGAGAAATTGCTATCTGTAAAAATGAAATTGTATATTTTCTTATTGAGCGTGATGAACAAGCTGATTAGGTCTAGGACTCTAGAATTACCATCAATCTATTTTTTAATGACCTAGTTCTATAATCCTAACTTAATAGTTACAATTAACGATACAACAGCAAATTTCTTTCTTTCAATGTTTGAATTTAAAATTAAATAAATATGAATGTCATCTAATGACCAAAAGGGTCGCGGGAAGTCTGGTAATTAATAAAAGTTAAGAAAAAATATTAGCTACCTACCATTTAAAACTAGGAATATAAAATGGTAAACAAAACGAGAAAAGTGTAATTTATTATATTGAAAACCTACCCTTGGTGCAATAACGGTAGTTGACCAGTGACGATTCACGAGCTGAACTCCAATTGGCCATTGGTAAAATTTTCTTTACAAATGAAAGCCTCATACTGCGCCACAGCTCAACATAACCTTGTAAATGTGGCACGCCATTTACTTTCCCTCTCTCTCTTCCGAACACTGCTCTCTTAATCTTAAAATCATGTTTTTTAAGATGTTCTGCGTAATCAAAGTCTGTATCATAGTTGTTATAACTGAATGTCCATCGACAAACTTGAGGATTTCCGTTATTATAGTTACCTGTCATGTTTAATTGAATTGGCAGATCATACTGAAACACTGAACTTCGACCTCCTGATGTTGATTTTATAAACAAAAGAGAATCGGGATTCACTTTCTTGGTGCCAAGTAGTCAATTAGATCAACTATTCGAACTAAGGAGTTAAAAGAAATAAAATCAATCAAATGATTCAGATCGAGCACTTTTGAATTTTAATTTTTTTTTGGGAAGTAATATCTGGATAAGGTACACATTTCCTTTTTTTTTAAATGATAGGTATGGTTACTATGAGCAAAATATGAGTAAATTGTTTTATAGTATGAGTTAAAATAATTTACGGAAATCTTTCCCGTATGCAGGATAATTTATATAACTTTATCATTACCATTTCAAATATTGTATTTCAAGCAGTATTCTCTATTTGAATAATTGAATCAAACTTTAAATGAAAAACTTAAATTTGAATAATGAATTAAATAAATCGGGGGGCGTGCCGCCCCCCGAACCCCCCTGCCAGGTCAATAAACAATCATGATGTGTGCAGTACAACAAACTAGCGGATACAACAAACTAGCGGATACAATCAGAAGCATTACAACCATTTATGTTACAAATTTTGTTATATAATATTTATTTGAATAATTAAATTACACATTATAAAAAAAAATTATATTCAAATGGTGAAGTAAATATATGAGGGGGTGGGTGGTACCGCCCCCAGAACCCCCCTGCCAGGTCAATAAACAATTATGAAGTGTGCAGTACAGCAAACTATAGCGGATAAAGCAAACTAGCGGACATAAAAAATTGCATTACAACTATTTATGTTCAAAATTATATATATAAAATAATTAGGCAAAATATGATTAATACATTTAATATGGTCGAAAATCTAGAACTAGTTGATAATTCGGAACTCACACTATGTTCAAATAAATAGTAATCCACCTGTTATTTTATCAGTTTCTTAGTTCAAATAATTTGCAAATTATAAATAACTGGTCCTTAGAAAATGTGCAATTCACAATTTTAGGCACAATCTGTATTTTGCTGCGAAATTGTTAATTACGATTAACCAATGAAATTTAATGAATAATTTCCATCATCATGAACGGGACATTAAAATGTGATCTACATTATTGGAACAATTACAGCGTCAATTTAAGGTGCCAATACACGTTCAAAAAAAAGTGTCAAAATTTTGATTCAAATTTGACACTTTTTTTGATAGTGAATATGGGCACTTACCCTCCTTCCACACTAAGCAGTGTTTCGCTTTTTTAATTTAAATTTTTTTTACAGAAATAGAAGCTTCGGAACACTGTTTGAAGTTAGGGTAAGGGCTCCTTGTATCGTCCCTCTCCATTTATCGTCACGTTTCAGTTATTTTCGTCTATAACAAGTCTTAGAAACATTTTTATGGTTTAGGTATTTTACTAATCGATGTCACCATATATTTTTGTTATTGTTGCAAAAATGTAAGTAGTTTCATTCAAAATTACAATCAGAGTGTCAGTTTAACTGATGAGATGTATGACAATACGGTACATTCAGGACAAACCTACCGAAATTGATTAGGTATAGAGAATTTGTTATCCGCGATTTTACGCTTCAAATAATTTTTTT